>OOFE01046734.1:0-14541 GCA_900323365.1 Monocentris japonica
TTACTTAACATTACTTAAACTTAACATGTTTACAATCTTCAAAATACACTCAAGTTTGATTTTCAGCATTGCATGACCTTAAAATTATGTATGGTAAATGTGCATTGCACCCCCCGAGCAAACCACTGTCTCCACTCCCCAGTTATTATCCTTTAATTAATGGGATTGCTGCTGAGTCAGCAATCCCACTATTGTAATCTTGCATGTTTATTATTAGTCTACTGTGTGTTTTTTTGCTCACTGTAGCACGAAAACCGTTTGTGCCACATATGTGGTTCAGATATCGAAATGTGCGTAATTAAATGTACATGTGTAGCTAAGATGCCAATTTTGCGAACATTTACACGATTCACCAGTTATTGCAGATCGATTTTTAAATGCGGTTGAAGTGTATCTTGTCCCACAGTATTCGTGCTACATACTACATGTGTCAAAATGCCCAGAATTATTGGTAGATTTATGCTATGACTTTTCTAAGACATACTTGTAGTACTTAAGGAATTATGAAGTACTTTGTACTCTCCATAGACTTCCATGTATTTTCAACTCTCCTTAGACTTCAATGTATTTTGTAGTCTCATAGTAGTCTCAATGTATTTGTAATGCAACTCCATTCAACTTTCTACTACGACTACTAGTACTACTACAAATGCCGCCATTTTGGATCCAGACGGCCATTTTAGATCCAGCTAGTACACCTTAGCAATCACATAGACATCAATGTATTTGTAACGCAACTTCACTCAACTTCATTGAACTTCGTTCAACTTTCTAGTACGACTACTAGTACTACTACAGATGCCGCTATTTTGGAAACAAGCTGCCATTATAGATCCAGGTGGCCATTTTAGATCCAGCTAATACATGTTAGCAATGACATATTAGACCCTAGCAACGACTTATAAACAACATAGGAACCACCTAGGACACCATAGCAACCACCTATGACACCCTAGCAACCATCTAGCACACCCTAGCAATGGCCTAGGATACCCTCACAACCAGCTAGAAACACCCTTCCAACCACCTATTAACACCCTAGCAACCACCTTGAAACACCCTAGCAACCACCTATGACACCCTGGCAACCACCTAGAAACACCCTAGAAACCATCTAGGACACCCTAGCAACACCTAGAAACACCCTAGCAACCACCTAGAATACCATAGCAACCGCCTAGGACACCCTACCAACACCCATCAATCCTACACATTTTCCCCGGGAAATGCATTTGTAGTTATTAATGCAGTTCTAGCCAAAATTATTGGCACCTTTTGCATTTAATGCAGATAATGTACAGATTATGTACTTGCACAGCACATAATCAAATATAATATAAAAAATAAAAAACAGCTCACTAAAAAACAACCATATAAAACAACCAGGTCTTGACTGCCGCTTTCCCGCTCAGTCCCCCGGTTGGTGTGCCTCTTCCAGGTCAGCCTTCAGCTCCAAACACAGGTCAACTTTTCGACTCCCAAAGCGAGCAAGACAGCTTTCCTGTCCCTCAGGTCAGTGTGCCTGCTGTCAGTCCAGTGCTGTCTCGGCTCCTTTTGCCTATGAACGACAAACACAAAGGAAAACAAACACAGTTAAAAAGGGTTCCTGGCTGCAATTGAGAACCAGCCCACCAGCTCGATTCTCTCCTATGGGGGGCCAAATGTAACCCCCTGAATTTCGTCCATGAAATCCATTTTGTGCCATGAAATTCATTTTCATGACACAAAATCCCAAAACACCTTGTTTGATTTCGTCCACAAAATGCATATGGACGCCTAATGTTACCTCGTGTGTGCCACGAAATCCATGCTGTGATACATGGCATGCATTTCATCTGGTACCAAATCAATTTTGTCGATTTTGTTCGCATTTCATCGATTTCACAAAATGAATTTTGTGAAACACATTTTGTGGACTTAAAAGGTTTCCATATGTATATGCTTTCACTGACCTATTTTCACTGCCCATTTTCACCCAGTAGATGACGCATAGGTGCTGCAGAAAGCTCGGCACACTAAAGTGTTTGGCATATTACGGCACTAAATTCACTGAATACTTAATTAAACTAGAATTTGAAGACAAGTTTTGAAACCATGGAACAAGGCAAACTTTCTTCAGCAGCAACAACAGCAACAGTGCTGTCACATAGAGTTGCATAGCCTACCATTCATAAAAGTCATTATTTCTTTTAGTGAGGGAATCGCTTTTAGACCCACAGCGTTACAGCTGATGTCAGCATGATGTCGGCATCCACAGCAATTTAATAACATATCATATAAAATCACACATTTCGTGGCACAAAATGGATTTCGTGGACAAAATCCACGGGGTAACATTAGGCGTCCATATGCGTTTCATGGACGAAAGGTGTTTTGGGATTTTGTGTGACGAAAATGAATTTCGTGGACAAAATTCAGGGGGTTACATTTGGCGACCCATACTCTCCTGCATCCACCCCATGTCTCAATCTGTTGCGAGCTGCTGGCAGGCTGGCCACCACCGGGAAGCAGACCAGGGAAGCTGTTTTATCACTTTAAAATGGATAATTGATTAATTTATACCATGTGGTATGCACCGACAACCTGTCACAGGTGAGTTGAAATACACTGCAAATATGCATGTATTTCTTCCAATGAAATTGATTTGAATTGTTCTAAAGGGTGCCATGCATCTTTTCAATGTTGAAAGCATAAAATATTATTATTATGATTGTTATTATTGCTTGATCATGTGCTTATGTAAATGAATAGACGTGAAGACCGAAAGTTGTTTCAATGTCCAATTCTTTCAGAAGACATTGTACATTATCTGCATAAAATGCAAGGGTATAATAATCTTGGCCAGGATTGTACAATAAAAACGTGCAAAAGTATGCCCCCCTAATGATCCAAATAACTGCAATTTTCTGGTGCCAAAACTGATTTGAAAGACGAAACCAGCCAGACAAACATTGCCCTCTTGTGGGCGTCCATGTTTCTCCCCTGGATTTTCCAAGCTGGATAACTGGAATGTGCCAAAGTTGTACTTCCAACCAACCAGCTTAGTATTTCAGACTTCCGTCTTTGAATGGAATACAGCATCAGTCATTTTCTTTCTCCTTTCTTCTGCCACACAGCATACGTCCTAACATCTTCCTGGGTGTCAGTGATGGCTCCGCCCAGTACAGGAAGTGGTACTACGAGCTGATCGTGGACCAGGCATTACCGTTTGTTACGGCTGAGGCCACCCACCTCAGGGTGGGCTGGGCCAGCACTGAGGGCTATGCACCCTACCCTGGCGGGGGGGAAGGCTGGGGAGGCAACGGGGTGGGCGATGACCTCTACTCCTATGGCTTTGATGGACTCCATTTGTGGTCAGGTAAGGGGTGTGCATGTGTGTGTGTGTGTATGTGATCATGTTTAAAGAGGGAGTATAGTTGTCAGGTATGTTTAGTAGGTATGGTTGATGGGTTGGTAGGTATACTTGGTATAGTATAGTAGCTGAAGCCAGGTAGTGGTGGCTTTTTAGCTAACCTTGCATCCTTCCCATTAATGCTCAGTACTTCCACAGAGGCTTGAAGACCTGAGTAGGGCATCCCAGTGTGGGTACTTTTCAGTGCTCATCTGGGGGAACAAACGTTCAATGCACGGGAGAACGTTTTCCACTCGATGTATGATTACTTGATGCTTGGACCTTGGGTGAACCCACAAGTTAGTGTCCCCATGCTACTTATTCGGGCTGTACCTGGCCAAGCTACAGGGTCATCCGCACACCAGGCACTCACCTGCAAGGATTAAGGAAGTGTAAGGAATTTGTACAAACTAGAAACTAGGCTGTCCTTCACAATTTGAGATGTTCTTATAGACTAAAAATCTCTTAGGAGACCCTGTGGGTACATGCCACGCACCATAGCCAACAAGCCACCAGAATGCCTTGATCTTGCTTTTTTGTTTCAAGAATTCTTGCTGCTGGGGACAAAAGACGGGTGAGGGGAAGTACATTTAGATTTTTCAGACTCATTTTTTCTGCAGTGTAAACAGAGACCTTCATGTCTTGTTTTTCAGTTGCTATGTTTTCAGTTGCTTGGTTTCTGATTTAGTATTTTTCTGATTGAAAGAAAATAAATGGATAAAATTTTCTAAAAAACCTAACCTAAACTTCATCCCTCTCCCACCCCCTCACCCTCTTTCCGCCAATCCCTTGCAGGCTGCATTGCACGGACAGTCAGCTCGCCCAACCAGCATTTGTTGAGGGTGGAGGATGTAGTAAGCTGCTGCCTGGATCTGAGTGCACCTAGTATCTCCTTCAGGATCAATGGCCAGCCGGTTCAGGGCATGTTTGAGAACTTCAACTCCGATGGCCTCTTTTTCCCTGTGGCCAGCTTCTCCGCCGGTGTCAAGTCAGTGCTTTAAAATAACAGTGTGAAAATGAAAATTCTGCATATTATTTACTCCCCCCATTTCAGGGGAAACTCCATTGAAGAATAACAGGCTGGGTTGTTCAGAGTTCCAAAAAGGGCAGAGAATTTCTCTGAACAGCTCTTGCAGCATAATCCCAGTGTTTTGTAATTAAACATTTCCATTGTGAGTCAATTAAGGCCTAGATTAACCTCATTAAGTAGCACTAGAATTTACACGATGTAATTCTGCCAGAAGGCTGAACTCGCTAATTGCCCACAACCTCCACAACTTTGGTTGGCCAGTTGTAAGATGAAGCAAATCATTTCGTTGCCACAGTACACAAGAATTTACTGTTCTTGTACCTACAATAAAGCTACGTAATGAGATAAATACAATAAATAATAATAATATATTTACATACAGAAGTTACAAAGTGCTTCAACTGGCAGTAAAAAGAAATGTAGCTGAAATTAAAAGCAAAAATGAGGAAAATAAAATAGAATAAAAGCGAATACAATAAAATTGAATTTAAAGGATAAAATAATTAAATTAAATATAAAACATGCAAGTCAAATTATGATACAAATGATGTAGGCCTTTTGGACTCACAGTGTAAACGTTCTGCTGCAAAACACAGAGAAATTTGATGGTCATTTTATGCTCTTTTGCAGCTTTAAACAACCAGACTGTTCACTTCAGTAGTTTGGGAGAAGGCTGAGCTGGAACTGTGGTACCTCAGTAACTAGTCAACTAACTTACTAACTAGTTAACTTACTGTGAGTATGGTTGTTGTACAAACTTCAGTGGAGTTTCCACTGACAAGGGAGTGAGTAAATCATGACAGTTTTCATTTTAGGGTGAACTGTTCCTTTATGGCTAATAAGATTATGATTTCTGGTTGGGCATCTTCAATGTCCCCACTCCTAAAAGCAACTCTGAGCTTTACTTGTGTCCTTGTGACTGTGTCCTTTTTGAGTGCTAGCTTTTTTTCTAGAGCCTGTATTCTTTACTGCAGAGATTTATACATTTGTTGACTTTAAAATCATACAGTGTGTGCATACCTAAATTTCTCCTTTCCTCCTTGTCTCTTCCAGGGTTCGTTTCCTCCTTGGGGGTCGTCATGGGGAGTTTAAGTTCCTCCCTCCTCCAGGTTATGCTCCTTGCTATGAGGCAGTGTTGCCCAGGGAGAAACTGAGGCTGGAGGCCAGCCAAGACCAGGCAGCAGCAAGAGACCTGCTGGGCCCCACTGTCACCTTGAGCCAGGCAGCATTCACCCCGACCCCTGTAGACACCAGCCAGGTAGAGATCAGTATTAAGGTTGTTACTAGAAGTGGAATCATTATCCGATTATCTGCTAGTTAGCCACAAGGTATCACTAGTTCATTTGATTGGAAGTTTATCCTCTGATGGAAAGGTTAGGGTTATCCACATTTAAGCCCTGGGTGGGTTGGCTGATTTCCACTCTAGTAAGATCCTCCTTCAAGCTAGGAGGGAGGCAAAGGCAAAAGCATCTTTTGTTTTGTTTTATCAGAATCAGAATCAGAATGGGGTTTATTGCCAAGTAAGTTTACACATACAAGGAATTTGCCTTGATCTGATGGTGCAACATTTAACAGAAGAAAAACAAGTCAAAAATATAAATCTAAAAAACAAATTCACATAATAAATTATAAAAAGAAGACAAAACATATAACATATAACAGACAAGAGATGACATTTATATTGACATTTTGTTTGTCCCCTGGAACGCCAAAGATGCCTATTCAGAAATAACCTCCGAAAGCGTTCATTGGCTAATCAGAATTGAGTATTCAAAAAGCTGTGTAATAACAAATCGTATTAGCCATCTTTTGACCAGGGAAACTTGATTC
Organism: Monocentris japonica; assembly: GCA_900323365.1. Classification (NCBI taxonomy): domain Eukaryota; kingdom Metazoa; phylum Chordata; class Actinopteri; order Trachichthyiformes; family Monocentridae; genus Monocentris; species Monocentris japonica. The sequence goes on from OOFE01046734.1 coordinate 6,252, forward strand.
AACAATCAAAATCTTGAATATTAAATTATATAATAATATTGAATATTGATTTCTTTCGTAGCACTCTTTTGCGTCTTTTTTTTTCTTCCCAATGTCACATTGTGTGACATGGTGTGACACTGGGAACTGTGACTAACCACCCCACCCTTTGTGAATGTGGCTGTAGTTTATGCTGCATTCACGTGATGTGGATATACTCGCTGAACAACTTCATGGTTCAAAGCAATGACTTGGAAATGTTCATGCATTCAAACTCGTTTGGAGCCATCAAACGACCATATTAAATGACCTTAGTTGACCTTAGTTGCTCCTGATCACCTCCTGATCAGTTCCTGATCATGCATTTAGTGACAATACATTGGAGTTTATGTTTTACGGCAAACAAACATTATCAACATCAACATTTTGTCAACCACAAACCAAGTTGTTATGCCCTGCCATTACATTTTATTTTATCATTGCAATATGTCACAATCTTCTTAATTTACAGTATTTGGATGTGTTATATTATAAGGACTAATTAGCCATGTTCTTTTTTATTTGGTTGGGTGGAATTTAAGATTTTATTTTCATATATCTAGCAGTGAGTTAGTTTCACTCGGCCATAGCTTTCTCCACATTTTTGTTTTAGCGCTGTATCAGCAGAGGAGAAGACAGAGAACTCCATCAGGCATAGAGGAAAAAAAGCCCTGGGCTGTTTGCATTTCCAAAAACCAATCACAGTTGTCCAGGGTGGAGCTTAACTCAAGATGCAGCAACTGTGCCCTTCCAAAATATCGTCGGGAGGGGCGGGAATGTTTTGTTGGTGGAACGTACATGGCTATACGTTTTTTTTTACATTTTTCACTGAATGAATTGCAGTTTTGCAAGATCCAATTCTTCTTCTAGCTTGCTGGCTACGTCGTTGTTGTACTACAGCGGGGGATTTGAAAAAATAACACAAAAGTTGAAATGTTAATTTATGTTGTCAAGCTCCAGATAAATGTCAAACAAAGGTATATTTTGATTCACAGTAAAATGTGCAACTGACAAGAAATTTCAGTTATTTTATATCATCATGCTAACATTGACATTTGTTTCATAGCAGGATGTTGATTACCACATGATTTTTTTTGGTTGATTACCACTAGTCCCAAGTCAAGACAAAGACACCATAACAAGTAAACTCCACATTTTGCATGCCACTGAATCATATTGTATTGTATCAAATCAAATTATATAATTAGGTCATTGTTGAACAGCTATGTCTGAGATAAAGGTATTGCTCCTACATTGTATTGCATCTAATCAGATCATAGGGGATCAAATGTAATCATATTGAGCTGCTGTCTAACTGCTGATTAAATCAATCTAAGAAGGATAGATTAACATCTGTGGTTAAAAATAAGTTAAAAACAAATAATACTCACTGGGAGCAGTAATTCTTCATGTATTATTCCTTTTCTACCATTTTGCATCAAAGTAGTTGGAATAGTTCCACTCAGAGAAAGTAAACTTTTCGACCATTTCTCATCCAATCTAGCTCAGTGTGAGAGGACAATGTCTGTTTGTGTTTGATGAAAATGAAAACTAATTGGGGGATGGAGATGGAATAATAATATTAGCTTCAGTCAGCTTTTTAGAGGAGGTAATACACATAAGGAGGTAGCTAACAATTTTTTTTTATCTTGGTAACTGTAATAATACTACTGAAATTTATATAATAACTAACTTGATTCTTATAGTCATTATCTTAAATCTTAAATAATCTTAAATACATTGTGTGTGTGTGTGTGTGTGTGTGTGTGTGTGTAGATTGTGTTGCCACCCCACTTAGAGAGGATCAGGGAGAAGCTTGCAGAGAATATACATGAGCTGTGGGTGATGAACAAGATAGAGCTGGGCTGGACCTATGGAGCGGTGAGTATCATTAAGACTAGAATGAAATATCTATGAAACATGGGTAATGGACAATGGCCAAAACTTCTCTGAATTTGAGGCCTCAGAGATTATTAAAATGTCTTGAATACAGTTATTAAATTAGGTAGTGATACTGACATTCTTTGCATTCAGTGATTTAGATTAATACAGGACACAGTTAATAAATATAACACGTTAGACATTGTTGAATAAAATCGTTAACTAAAGATTAAGAGTTCAGAGTCAAGTCGTGATTTACTTGAGTATATATATATATAATAGCTGAGCGCTCAGGAGAGATATACACACACAATGTAGGGCATGCAGATCTCTGTCAGAGAATCATCTGAACAGTGATTATAAAGAGGGAAAGACAGGAGGGCGGTAGTTTCTAAACATCTACAAGGTCATTAACAACCTAGACTAAACATGATGTACTGTGTTGAAGGTTTCTTGACTCTGATGAGATCGGCCTTCAGTATGGACTCACACAGAAATGTTCAATAAAACATGTAAAAGTACATTTTTTGTTTGTTACTTGTTAAATCACCTCGTGCTTACCTATTGTTATAACTTAGATGAAGATCAGACCATATTTTAGTAGTGATTTATGTAGGGATGTAGGTAATTTTTCTCACAACTGTAGCTACACAGCCTTTTTTGTAACCATCAATAAGCTTACTATACCTTTCAGCTGGCAGTTTCTCCCACTCTTCAATTGCAACCCACTCCAGTTCTTCAATGTTTGAAGGATTCCTTTGACCAACTGTACATTTCAGGTCTTGCCATATGTTCATCAGGACTCATCGCTGGCCACTCCAGAACAGTCCAGTGTTTTCTCTTGAACCATTCCTGTGTGCTTTTGGATGTGTGTTTTTTGTCATTGTCCTGTAGGAGGGCCCATGCCCTTCACTGACACCCAGTTTTCTGACACTGTGTAGCACATTTCTCTCCAGGAAGCCTTTGTAATCTTCTGATTTCATGATGCCCTTAATATGTTCAAGATGTCCAGTACCCGAGGCAGCAAACAAGCCCCACAGCTTTATGGAGCCTCCAACACATTTGACTGTAGGTCGGGTGTTATTTTCTTTAGAGACTTAATTTTGTCATCTGTAAACAAAGTGCTGATCTGCTTTGCCAAAAAAAAAAGAAAAAATTTAGTTTCATCAGTCCACAGAACATTTTCCCCGGAAGGATTTAGGTTTGTCCAGGTGGGTCTTGGCAAAGATCAATCGGGGCTTCTTGTGTTTCTCTTTCAGCAGTGGGGTCTTCCGTGGCCTCCAACTGTAAAGCCCTTCTTGGTTCAGTGTCTAGCGTGTGGTATGAGCTGAAACCATTAGCCCAGAACTCTCCAGGTCAGCCTTGAGATCTTTGGATGTCATGCAAGGTGTTTTTTTCAATGGCTCACACCAACCTTCGATCAATTTTCCTCTTACCATTATAGCCTTGTGAAGGCTTATGTTTGCTGTTAATAGTTTTTCTGACATCCTCAGACAGCTCTTTTCTCAGACAGCTCTTTTCATCAACAGATTGTTTTATCACTTTAAAATTGATAATTGGTTCATTTATACCATGTGGGCATCTGCAACCTATCACAGGTGAGTTGAATTACACTGCAAATGAGAATGTATTTCCTCCAACAAAATTGATTTGAATTGTTTTAAAGGGTGCCCATAATCATAATCAGTTTTGAAACCATGAAAAGTTTTTATTGTTTGATCATGTTCTGTTTCAATCGATAGATGAATATGTGAAGACTGTAAGTTGTTTCAACTTCCAATTGTTTCAGAAAATATTGTACATTATCTGCTTAAAATGCGAGGGTTCCAATTATCTTAACCAGAACTGTGTCTATCCGAGTAGTTTCCTCCTGTTTCCCCCTTCCAGTATCCTTTCCCTTTGACTCAGTCTCTTCGGGCATAACACTCTGTGTGTATGTGTATGTGTGCTTCAGGTGCGAGATGATAACAAGCGGCAGCATCCTTGCCTAGTGGAGTTTTGCAAGCTTCCTGAACAGGAACGAAGCTACAACTTGCAGATGTCTCTGGAGACACTCAAGTAGGCATCAGTCGTGTTGTCTACTGAGGCCACATTTACCAAGTTAATAATCAAGTTGTGTGTGTGAATCTGAACCCCTACTCACGGTGACATAGGTAATATTGTATTTGTATATTAGTGCATCTGCAAGGAAAGCATAGAAATATAAAAGCAAATATGATTGTAGTTCACAAAAGCTGAATAAACTGAATGAAAGAACTACTTTCAATTACTGTATATAGATGCACATATATTTGTCCACCTCTGATATGATGGATATGATACAATTTAATAATTCCATCTTTACTGTGGCATTGATCAATACTACACTAAGTCATTTTGATCAGTTTCCATGCAAGTATGAACGATTATGGTTTATCATTATTACTATATATTACTGCGTTTCAATGCAGAATTTTAGTGCCCCATGGTGTAAATGCTGTTTCAGAGGTTGACAAGAATAAAATTCTGGGGGAAACTCTGAATTCATTTTTTTTAAACTCTGTGGTATGAAAAAGGTAAACTTTAAAGGTATTGAATATTTCAAAATATCAGCTATCATTGGCTTAAATTTGGAAATATTGCTGTCCCTGTCAGCCCTTAAAACCCATTTCAGCTGTAGAATTTGTGTCAATTAAATGTATTGTTCTCTAATAAGGTGGAGCTAGGCAGAATGTTGCTGTCTATTAAACCTTTTTACATCATATTGATTTGAACTCTGTGTCACAAAATTGATTTAACAGTGGACTCCATGCCAGACACATGGACCATTATTAACTGACCTTTTCTGTGTGATTTACAGAACTCTTCTGGCCTTAGGTTGCCATGTTGGCTTAGCTGATGAACATGCTGTGGAGAAGGTCAAGAGCATGAAACTCTCACCAACGTAAGTCACCTCAACAGACTATACAGCAAAAGCCAAACGAGGCCAAAATTCAAGGAGAATGGAGCAAAATACATTAAATGATATAAGATGAATGTGAGGGACCAAGCAAGCAGGCAGAAGGAGTCAAATGTATTTAGTTCAAAATCACCCACTTAAGAAGTGCCAAAATAAAGTCAAACTAAAATGGTTACTGCTCTTGAACCCCTTTGACTACTAGTTTGCCAAATGATATTAGAGGACTTTAGAGTTGTTGACTTGACTGTTGACCATAATTGAATTTACATCGTCGATACTTAGGATTATTCTCATGGTCTCCTATCCATGTGTCCCAATTCCATTTGAAACTGCAAACAAACTTCACTAACCACTCATAGAACAGTCAAACCAAGTAATTACATGGTACATAAGCACAATGCAGTAAGGCATGAAAGTCATGAAAAAAAGTAAAAAAGTCTTTTTAGGTAGCAGAATGAGGAAGCAAAAAAACTATTTACAAAAAAATATGTACAAATTGGCATTGCTGTCTACAAGTCATCCTGAAACCAGTTCACACTTTTTTTTTTGACAAATAACATTCAAAAATATAAAGGAACAAAATATATATGTACAAATCTGCTTCATTTCACAAGCCCAATTTATTATTCACAATCAGGACAACTACTTTCCAATCATACTAAATGAGATATACAACTTTTCTAGTAAGGATGTATTTAGATATTCATCAATAAACATCCTCTACTGAGTCCATGCTACTAACATCGCTGTCTTCATCAGAAACAAGTTCCTCATTACTAGCAGCAGATTTCCTATGCCTCATCCGCAGTAAAAAGAGTCTTTTGTTTGGCTTTCAGCATTGCAAATGAAATTTTAAAAAGTAAAACAGAAGTAAAACCAAAGTTCTAATGCCTGTTTTGCCAGTGCCTCAAGCGCCGCTGTCCTGTGCGTAAACATCAGTGCTAGCATAACACGCATGTTCTCAGCTACTAGCTATCGTTGTTCACTTCTGTTACACCAGAGCTGCAAAGCTAACCCTTTCACGGAATTGTAACAAACTATTCATCGTTGGAATCGTCATTTCATTGGCTACAAAGCCTGTCAGTCGTCAATAATCTTAGCTCCCTTTAGCTGGCTGTGTACCAGATCGAAGCTACATCGACCATGTTAATTCGTCGTCAGCATCGGTGGCGCAGGTTCTTATTCTCTTCCAAAGATCAAATTCTACACAAAAAGACCACACTCCCATAGGTAAAGACTACTCACAAGCCACAGGCAAGCGAGAAATGCCGGAGCTCTGAAAAAATTATTGGACATGGACGTTTATCTTCATTATTTCCAACGTTGGAACATTTGAGGGACTACAAACTCATACTGGTTAGCTCCATTGGACCCTTGCCGTCATTTTGAGACTAATTTTACCTTGATTTGTTTTGTCTTCTGACTGCTAGGATAAACAAAATGTAAGGAGTCACCATTGTGAGTTCGTCTGCTTCCATGTTGACACGATAGCATCACGCAGTTGCTGCAGATTTGTCAGCTGCACATTCATCCTGCGAATCTCCTGTTCTACCACATCCCAAAGTTGCTCTATCGAATTGAGATCTGATGACTGTGGAGGCCACTGAAGTACACTGAACTCATCGTCATGTTCAGGGAACCAGCTTGAGATGACGTTGCTTTGTGACATGATGCGTTATCCTGCTGAAAACATTCCTCACACTATTACACCACCACCACCAGCCTGAACCGTTAGCATAAGGCAGGATGGATCCATGGATTCATGTTGTTTACGCCTCTGCCCACTGTAGCCTTAGTTTCCTGTTCTTACCTGACAGGAGTGGAACCCGGTGTGGTCTTCTGCCTCTGTAGCCCATCCACTTCAAAGTTCGACGTGTTGTGCGTTCAGAGATGCTCTTCTGCAAACCCGTGGTTTTTTGAGATACTGTCACCTTCCTGTCACCTTGAAGCTGTCTGGCCATTCTCCTCTGACCTCTCTCATTAACAAGGTGTTTTCGCCCACAGAACTGCTGCTCACTGGATGTTTATTGTTTTTTGCTCCATTCTCTGGAAACTCTAGAGACTGTTGTGCATGAAAATCCCAGGAGATCAGCAGTTTCTGAGATACTCAAACTGTCAGGGCTGAATCAGTGGATCCAGGAGTAGACACGAAGCAGGAGACGGGAGTAAACGAACAAGGTTTTACCAGGAACAGAATACAGATAACAGAAGCTACAACAGGTAGCACAGAACAGGGGATAACAGACAGGTAACTACAACTGACTAGAACTAAGGATAGCAAGTAGGACAGCGGTAGTAGCTACGAAGAATGACGAACTAGCAACAAACAAGGGGGGAGCAGGGCTAATATAGGGGATGATGGTGTGATGATGATAGACAGCAGCTGTGCAGCAGCAGCATGGCGGCCATCTGTGACACTCCCACCATCCTGCAACAGAGGGAGACAGAAAGAAAGAAACACTAGAGAACAGGGGTGGAGGATGCAGGCTGGGCAGGTGTGACACAAACCATCCCGTCTGGCACCAACAATCATTCCACAGTCAAATCACTTAGATCACATTTCTTCCCCATTCTGATGTTTGGTCTGAACAACAACTGAACCTCTTGACCATGTCTCCATGCTTTTATGCTTATTATTGCATTAAGAAGGTGTGCTGAATAGCAGTAGCAATTACTCTGAAAGAGGGGCTAATTTCATGTGCTAGTTGAAGTTATATGTTCATTAAGGACATATATAACTAAACAATATGTGACAACCATTGTCTTTTCCCACAAGATTTTATCTGCTATGTTATTTTCAACAACAATAGTAATATTGTTGTGCTGGGCAGCTGTCTGAGGTCCTGACTGACATCTTCAACCTGTCACTGGCTCAGGCAGGAGGCTGGTCCTGGCTCACCTCAAAACCTCCCTACCACCCACACTGGACCCCCTCCAATTCGCCTACTGTCAGAACAGGTGTACGGAGGACGCCATCTCCATGGCACTACATTCTGCCCTCTCCCACCTGGACAACAACAACACCTATGTCAGAATGCTGTTCATCGACTTCAGCTCAGCATTCAACACCATCATCCCCTCCAAACTGATCTCCAAACTCGGAGACCTTGGCATCAACCCCTGCCTCTGCAACTGGATACTGGACTTCCTAACCAACAGACCCCAGTATGTTAGGCTAGACAACCACACCTCCTCAACCGTCACCCTGAACACTGGTGTCCCACAGGGCTGTGTGCTGAGTCCTCTCCTCTACTCCCTCTTCACCTACGACTGCACACCGGTACATGGTTCCAACACCATTATCAAGTTTGCAGACGACACAACGGTGGTTGGCCGCATCAACAACAACGATGAGTCGGCCTACAGGGAGGAGGTTCAGCACCTGGCGGCGTGGTGCGCCGACAACAACCTGGCCCTCAACACCAAGAAGACCAAGGAGCTCATTGTGGACTT
>OOFE01046735.1:0-13645 GCA_900323365.1 Monocentris japonica
AAACAACCCCATGGGAAGGAGAGCAGAAGATTTTTTTTTTTTCTTCTCCCAAAGTTGTGTGTGTGTACATCTCGGGGGGGCGTTCTTTACATTTCAAAAAAATATGAGTAAGTTCAAAGTAAAAAGGGAAGAGAGGCAGAATCCATGCGAGAACATGGCCAGAGAAAGGAAAGCAGACGGTATCGGAGAAAGCTAGAGAAGGAGAGAGAGAGAGAGAGACTGTAGAGGCTAATGAAAGAGAGGAGCAGGAGCATTGAGACACATGCAGCCGTCACATTCGTTTGAGTAAAGGCCAGGCACTTCATTAACTCACCTCCGATACTACAGATGTGAACTTTCTTGGACTAAATTGGCTAAGCTATAGATACCTTAAAGCCACCCTCCCCCCTTTTGACAAGGGAACCTGCTGCGGTGTGCATTAGGGGGGCATGCGCCGCAGGTATGACACACACACATCATTCTTCAAAGGAAAAGGTGACTGCCGCTGCTGTTTCAGGGTCTAGGATCTGAGGGAAACACTACTTTCCAAAGCGAGAGTCTTCATTTCACGTGTTTCCGGAGATGCTTTACCACTAATTCACCCTGGGAACAGTTTCAGTTACTGACACCGGAAGGATTTCTTTTCTCTTTCCAGAGGATATAAGAAACGAAAGCCTGCCCCGCTATCGCACCGGCGAGGGTCAGAAATATTTCGAGGCCTTGAGAGGCTTCCGGAGCAGGTGCAATGAATTGACGTGCGCATCAATCACTGTCCGCGCACGTGCAATAACTGTAAGTGGGCTGTTTAAATTCATTAAAAGGCTGCGGTATGGGCTTCTGTGAAACCATTAGACTTGCAAACGGCGTTGGCTTCATGACTCTCAGTACTAATCTGTATTTATTCTGCATATCTGACTTGAAATTTGGCCTCCCCCCCCACAAAACAAGCTGAGTTAGAACGCGCCAATGACGTGCATGCTCACCGGCGTGGCTCGCACAGGTATTTCCCAGAATGACTTGAAAACGTTAGTGGCGCAGTTTGATTTTGTCTGACAGGATGGACAATTTCCCCCACCCCTTAAAGGCAAATCTGCTGTACGGCACGGCAAACACCACTCAGAAGTGTGCCGGGGCCTTATTTCCAAGATGCTGCAATTATATTAATGTGCACAGCCTTTTTCATGCATTAGTCTGAAATAAAACTAGATTTAATTTCCCAGTGAAGTATGGTTGTTAATTGAATTTAGTTTCACAACAAACACCTTTCTCATGAAGGAAACTTGACTGAATACAGCTACAATGCATCACACATTTCCCACTTGCACCTTATTGCACACATCTCTTGTCTTGTTATATGTTTGTCTTTTTTTTATAATTTATTATGTGAATTTGTTTTTTTAGATTTTATATTTTTGACTTGTTTTTCTTCTGTTAAATGTTGCAGTATCAGACCAAGGCAAATTCCTTGTGTGTGTCAACTTATTTGGCAATAAACCCCCATTCTGATTGTGATTGTGATTCTGATTCTGAGTAATTTAAAATTCTGTGAGAGGCGCTAATGAATGGTGAGATGTGTTGGCCAGCACCGCTAGTGGGTGGTGGTGGGATAAAACGGCATATTTTGTTTGGATGGAAGTTCTGTGGTTGTTTTTCGTCAAATCGGCGTAGTTACAGATGTATTTTTTGCATGCCGGTTTGGAAGAATAAAAGGCCGCAGTGATTCTCAGTCTAGCACAAGTGAAAAAACTTTAACAAAAGTCTTCATAAACAGTATTTCCCTGCTATACACGGGATATTTGACTTAAGTTTTGTATGTCCAGGTGCTATGTCAACGTACGTTAGAATTTATCAAAAGAATGAATTGTCGATATGATAAAGATATCATGCCCAAAGCTTGCATAAACTAAAGAGGACAATAACTCCAGACCCGAATGCAGAAAATAACAAAACAAGTTTATTTTGCTTGGAGGGGAAACATGTCTTATTGATGTGTCTGTCAAATCTCTGTCTTTTTCCACTTCATTGCAGACGGCAGACCGGAATTTGTGGCTCACCCCCGGACGCCAACGCAGTCAGTGTGTGTCGTTGTCAGGCTGGATGAAATGAATGACAAGGAAAAAACAAAGTATTGTACAAAATGTACAGTATGTGTAAATGTCCAGAGGAAATCTACACTGATAATGGCTTTATTCCAGTGTATTAACCTGGATATCAGCCTATTGAAGAATATTATAAGAACACAACAGGCATATCATATCATAGTAAGTAGTATCAAACTGATGTAGTTATATGAAACTATGAAATTTGTGTAATTGTTTTTTTTTTTTTTTACATTGGTGGCTGTTTACCTTCTGATAATCACAGTTTATCCTCCTTTTTATTTACCACTACATTATTGTACACAATAATCTTCTGTAAGTATTTTCTGAAAATCTCTGTAATACATAATACACCTAAAAAGACTATTTATGTACATTTTAACAACGCAATGGAAGTACATAGCATCCAAATGTATAATAAAATAACTAATAAAGTAAGCATTTGCAAAAAGAAAGATATACAATATGTACACAATGAATTACACCTGGTGAGATATAACATTGTGGTGTTATGCAGCACCTCCAGCTACTTGATGAACTGTCCTGGTGGGCATGACCATGGTCTTGGTCAAAGATGAATGCACACATTACTGACCATCGGTTCCCTGCTGTGGGGAAGTTCAATCACACACAAAAATCAACCCAGTGCAATCAGGCAGAAGAGATTGCTAACGACTGCAGGTTTCAGCCGGAGGAAAACTGCTCACACCTCGACTTTGATGCCAGAAGCCCTGAGAACACCTGCCTTGATTCTCCATTTATCTGCCAGTTTTTTCTTCTCATCATTGGGGTGGAGATTTGACTGTCCATGGTAATCAGTCTGGCACTGGGGCTTCCAAAGGATAGACACCACAAAACTACAACCTCAAAAATGACCCCAGAACTCAATCAACACCTTTGGGTCACACCCTGAAACTATGTTGTGAGCTTCACAAAGCTGGTATTAATGGTTAGGCTGCTATTCGGCATCTGCTTGTATCCAAGGGCAATGCGCAAAGACACATAACGTGGTGCAAGGAGCACAAAACCTGGAAGAAAAGCGATGTGGTCTGATATAGTTGTCTTTCAAACCTTTTCCTGTATCTGGACCATTATGTTTGCAGAAAGCCAGGGGAAGCCTTCAACCCGTGCTATCCGTTGCCAACTGTTAAACATGATGGATGGTAATTTTATGGCCATCTATACTGGGAGTCATTAGATCTAATGATTGCTCTACATGGTCGTATAACAGCCAAGGAATATGAGGCCATTTTACAGGACCTACGTGCAAACGCTGTTCCCTCGTGATTCCCTTTATTCCAAGACGATAATGTCCCCATACACACTGCTAAACAAAAATTCAGAGTGGTTTCAAGTCAAACTCCTTCTATGGCCTCCCCCATCAGCACATCTAAACATCATTCATGGGAAGCAGATTTCCACCTCCTTCATCCCTCAAAGAACAGGAACTCTTTTCTTCTTGAAGAAAGGTCAAACATCCCACTAACCCGATGCAGGAAGACAGCAGGACAAGGAGCACTGAGGAACCACTCGTTATTAGATATTTGCTATTTATATACTGTAAATTCATATATTGCATCCTCTCATCCAGCACTTGGAGAGGCATGACTGGACATATTGTACTTGCTTTCCTAGTATGCTGTAATTTTCGTAAATTTGGTTTTGTTACTCCTGGAATGACGTAGATCATCTGCAAATGTGATAAACTCATGTATTGTTTTATATTCTGCCCACTGCTGAGGATGTTGTACCCTTCGTTTTTTGAATTGTCATTGCCATTGCCTTACCAGACTGGTAATTTCATTGTGAACATTGCCAACCGGTGAATGCATTTAATGTTGGCCTATCGTTGCGTATGATGTGCACTGTTATATTGCGCTGCATTTGTAAACTTATTTCCCTTGGGACAATAAAAGGTATCAACTCCTAATTCAGACTCAGTTTTAGACTGCGGCAGCTAACCATTCATAACCCTTCATTTTGTCTCATCACTTCCTGTTTACCTTTGTACAAAAAGCAAGAAATATATTTTCTACCCATTTTGGTAATGAGATCCAGGCAAACAGTTAACACCCACAATCTTCCGATAATCCAATCGCAACCCCCCAAAAAACCCGCGCAGTGTGAAACCAACCTCTGGGAAATCTATTAGTGTGTCTCAGAGCCACCAGTGTTTTGTTGGTCAGTGAAGGAGAGATATGCCAGCTTTACCCTTGGCATCAGATTGCGTTGTAAAGTCTGTGTCATTGTAGCCAACTCGTGGTAAAACATAAGCCTTGTCTCAGTGGATGTGTGAACTGGATTGGAACTGACCTGTTTTGGGATTGTGGGGGAAAACGAAACAGACTCTTTACCAAGTGGATTGAACTCTGAGACTGTAGGACGAGCCTTTCACACGCGCACACACCAATATTCCTTTGCGTGCTTGATTTTAATGCACCTATTGAAAACTGAATTGAGTTGTGTTCTATTTGTTTTTGCAGTGCTGTTTTTTTGGTGACGTATGTTTCATTGCTACTTGCTATTTGCTTTATTGTTTTGTATGGTTTGACGGAGCTATTTTCTTTATATTTTACAATTATTATTTGTCAGACGTGACTCTGACTGGCACTCCTCTTTGTCTAAGAGTGTCAAACCCGCTACAGTGCATTTATGTTTCTCCTCTCTTTTTAAGATGGTTCTCATCCATACATTCCCTTAAAGACCCTGCAACTCTCTGTCTGTTGCCTAAACCCGGTCGTTTTTTCTGGTACACCTTTTGAAACTCCATTTAAGACCTAAAAATTTTACTTAGTGCAAATGACTTCCTAGCAAACTAATTCATGAGTATTTAAAGCTTTTGCTGAAGAGCATGTTTGAATGTTTATTGACAGTTTGCTCGTGATCATTTCTTCAAGGAAGTCTGTTTGCCTTGATTTACACTTGAGAGACCATGGAGGTTACCTTTTATTACCTTTTACCTTCCTTTAAAGGAAGGAAATACCCTGAAGGTGCTTTATGCAACACAAAAATGCTACTCTCCTGATCATGTAAGGTTGATCCCTCTGCTGCAAGATAAGGGTTTCAGAAAGGGAGTCTTATGCAAGGATAAGGAGACAATGAAGGAAACCTTTCGGGTTAAAACTTAAGGTTATTATTAGGCTGTTTTTTAACACTAGGCACAGAATCTGATATTTCAGAAGTTTGCTACCTTTCTTGCATAAGCACCATTGTCTCAAGGTCAAAGGTCTACACCATGTCACGTATACACAATCAATACACTACATAAACTTGACAAGAGACCTTTGAATGAGAAGCAGCTGCAGGGTTTTCGAAAGGAATCGCTCAAAACGTATCCTAAAGTAAGAAGTACAAATACTGTACCAGAGCTGTATTGGAAGATTTGTTCCGAAAATTGCACCTACCGATGACAGTGGAAAACCATATTCTTATATCTGAACTTGTCTGACACAATTCAACATTTCATTTCCACTTCAGTCGCATCAGTGTGCCCCCCCCCCACTCCCCTTTGCCCGCGGCATAGTTCTCCAGCTCTAAGATGGCCTCCGTCAATGTTACTGTCATCACTTTCGAAATGTTGGTGCACTTCTTGTCTCAAAATGTTTGCCAGGCCAGATATCCTGTGCATCCAGTCGTGAAAATGTATTCATACTGGGGCCTGTTGTCTCAGAAAAAGAAATCCTATAAAAAGAAGCTCTTGCTATTTGTTATTTGTCTGAACTGGGGTTGATTTTTCGGCCTGTTGACATTCAAATCCTCGCGGATATATTCAATCTTGGTGCTTTCTTCCTCCATCACAAGAGCAGCAATGCAGTCGAACGCGGCGCTAAGCGTCAAAGGGTTTCGTGGATTATGGCATCGTCATCTCACCAACATTGTCATTATCATTTATCATCATGCATTATGCTGCAAAACAGCAGTTCAGCCGCATGTGTGTGTGTGTGTGTGTGTGTGTGTGTGCATACTGTATGACAGGAGAGCATTCCAGGATCCGATAGCAAGATGATGAAAGGGGTCACCTTGGGAGAGTCCTGGATAGCGGTTGAGGCACCGGAGCCCCCGGAGAATGGCAATAGAGGCAAGCCACCGCATTCAGCTGCAGTCCTGGAGGATTCCACTGCACAGAAACCACCCAACACGACAAAAAGGTCGGTAGAAATTATTTTAAAATCGGGCTTCTCCCATGTGCCATCTCACCGCTATAGAATAAATCACGTGCAAATTTTAATTCTCACTCCCCTGCATGATAGCATCTTTGTCACTTCCCATGCATTCGGGGTGCTTTGGGGCACGACACAACGGTGCATCAATCAGTCCCTGTAGGTCAATCCAGATTAGAGCCCGAAGCAATCTCCCTCCAATGTCCATGCCACCATCGAATTTCCTTCATCACCCTGGCCGAATCTATTTAAAGAAAAGCTAATGATTAGCCTTCACCTATGTCCAGCTGTATCTGCGGTCAGCATCCCCAATCAAAGAGCAGCACACTGTGGTGCAGTCCTGATGTTTCCCCTGGTGGAATCCTACTACATACCTTCCTAAGCATGGATGAGGGGAAGACCCATTAATGGTTTTGTGTACCATTTCCATCCCATCTATCTCACTAGACACCTGAGATGAGGTTGTAAGGTCAATTGGATGTCCCATATATGAATCATGATTGCGGGATATAAAGCAACTGAGAGAAAGACAGTGTCTTTGCCTGTAACCCACCTCAAGATGTCCCACAGCACTTGTGGAATAAAAGAAACTCATGCAATCTGCAGCATCTGTTCATAGAAGCACTGCAAGTGCTACCTCTAATTGGCTACCGCTTGCATTATTCAAAAGCCCTATGTCTTATTCACCCAGAGTTGTCCCCTTCAGACATGCAGTGTATGCTTAATATCTCTGTCTTCTTTGCACAATTTCAATTTCTTGGAAAAAATCCAAACAAAAGCGCACTAGCTCACTGGCTGCCTTGGTGGTACTGTAAGCTGTTGCCTTTGCCGTCTTGTTTCAGTGGCTGGCAGGCAGGTGCGCGTCAATATTCAATCCATAACGTCACTTGATGGGATGAGACAATCCCATATAGCCAGGCAGTTGCATCAGCACTTTTATGCCGGGCCTCACCTCATTGGTCCGCTGGGCTCACTCACACACACACACACACACACACACACACACACACACACACACACACACACACACACACACACAGTTCAGGTTGAACTTTACTCCACTGAGGCCCCAACAAAATCAATCTGCTGTAATTTTTCTGATGCACTGGAAGGGGCTGTACTGAGGAGGAGAGAGGGATGAGGTAAGGAGAGAGGGAGGAATGCTGCTACAGTTGTTTTGAACACAAGATGTTTGATCAAGGCATCATGCTGATTCAAATGGAACTTGCCTGGGAATCTAGTAGTATTATTTACAATTTATGTTAAAAAGTGAGGAAAAAATCCATGTGTCCCCATGTGTAAGCTAACACTTTAGCATACACTATGTTGAGTGATTGTAGGCTCCATGCTAACACTTTGGCATGCATCATGTTGAGTGATAGTAGGCGCCATGCTAAAACTTTAGCACGCACTATGTTGAGTGATAGTAGGCTCCATGCTAACACTTTAGCAAACACTATGTTGAGTGATAGTAGGCTCCATGCTAACACTTTAGCAAACACTATGTTGAGTGATAGTACTAGCATTATCTCAAGAGAGAAAATAAGAACCTGTAGCAGCTCTAAAGCTAAATGATCAGTAGTCTTAAATGATGTAAGTCTATACAGTCGGGCAGTTTTGTGGAGTAGCAAAATTTATGTAAAAAAAATAGTATGTTAAATGTAACAACTTTTTCAAATGTTAAAAACTGAAAAACCTTTTCATATTCTCAGATGGCTACTCATTACTGGAAACAATAAAAGTTTTGGAATGAAAACTGAGGGCAGGATGCTGAAACATGTCGGAGGTTTTAATCTTTCAAATATGAGCCATTTAATAAAGGCTGCATTCTTCACCTCAATGAAAAATGAAACGAATGATGACTTTTTCTTTGTGTTCTTTGTAAAAATTAACTGCAAATACGCACATTATTTTCTATGAGTGCCGCTAGCAGTCTAATCTAAATCATTCCTTTTAACCACTGGCATGAAATGTCATTTCTACTCGCTTGTAGTATGCCATCGACTGTTTTAATTGATGATGAGAAGACAAAAGCACCAAGGTCTTTTGTCTTTTTAAAGAGTACACGCTGAAACTTTAAAAAATTTCAAAAGTCAATATTAATGATTAAATCCCAATATCTGTGTGCATGTATGAGTCATTTTATATTTTCACAGCTTATTACTCCCTCTAATGGATCAGACCTCTGTTTGAAAATTAGGGTGTAATTGGGTGCTTTATCTAAAAAAATGACATTTTATGGGATTTACCACCCCTCCTTTAGTTGCTGGTAGCAAAGCCCCTGTTTACCCTACAGCCAAAAGGCATTGTAGCGTTTTGGCAGCTTTCTGTCAAAATGGCGACAAAATCTTTTTACAACAGGGTAAGACCAATTTTTCAGTTTGCTGATGTAACAGGCTGATATTGGCCTTTTATTAAAACATTCAGTGTTGTCCACTTGGAGAACTGATAAATACTACACTGGTTGTCTATGGATAAACATATTAACAATTGAAATGAATTGATTCTAATATAAAATTTTGATCAGATTTCATACAAGTATGCATTCATTTGTATTATTATTATTGTTGTTGGTTTCAAAGGAGTGTAAATGCTGTTTCAGAAGCTTTTCCACCCTGTCAAGAATACAATTCTGAGGAAAACACTGAACACTGCTTGTAAATTTGGTCAAACGTTTTTGGCATGAAAATTTTCAATATATATCGATATGGAAGGCCACCTTGGCCCAAATGTAGTGTTTTCAATTTGTTGTGGCTAATAAACATTACTTAATAATAGAGAGATAATAGAGAATGTGGCGCCCATCCATTTTTTACTTCTGTTTTTTCTTTTGTAGCTGCACCTCTGCTCCTGTTGTTGGAGCCTGATTTCCCTCTTGAGAAGATAACCCATATTGATGAAATGTAGTTAGCGACAGAAATGGTTCCCATCTTTCTTAAATTAGGTAAGATGAACATCCAAGTGACTGGAGCTGTCCTGTTTTTCTCTCCAGTGACATCCCAGTTCCCGGGATACACCGTGAATCATTCAGTGTTGTTACATACGCGGTGCCCCCGGCTCACCTCATTCGCTGTCACTGTTCTCTTTAAAGTTAGGGAAGACAGTGACACACAGCACAGGCCTTACAGCTCAAGCTTAGCACTGACGCACTCACAAGGTCCAGACACTGTACACGACAGAGGCCTAATGAGAAGGGACAGTGCGGAGTACAGCCATTTTAAACTGCAACTCTTTAGCCAAACCCTGTCGCAATGAAGACACCTGCCACTGCTTAATACGCAGAGATGGGAAAATCCATCGACTGCTGCAGTGTTAATGCAAGCTGGCCACTAAGGTTGGACACTTCTTAATCAAAAATCAGGAAGTGGGTGTGTAATAGATGTAATAAAATGTCCCATCCCCGTGATTGAGAACCTGTAGATTTTGTTAGAATGAAATTCTGGTGTTGGGTATGTACACTTCTCGGCCCACAGGAAGTGACGAATCAAAACTTAAGAGTGAAAAACAAACTGTCTCCTAAACAACAGTGAGTGAGTGCTGCGCGAGATCTTTCACCTCTCTCATTCCTTTGGTTTTATTTGGTATAAAGTGGCCTACTATCACTCAACATAGTGTATGCTAAAGTGTTAGCATGGAGCCTTCTATCAGTCAACATAATGTTTGCTAAAGTGTTAGCATGGAGCCTACTATCACTCAACATAATGTATGTTAAAGTGTTAGCATGGAGCCTACTATCACTCAACATAATGTATGTCAAAGTGTTAGCATGGAGCCTACTATCACTCAACATAGTGTGTGCTAAAGCTTTAGCATGGAGCCTACTATCACTCAACATAGTGTATGCTAAAGTGTTAGCATGGAGCACTAGAGTCAAAGATCTACCTGGCACATGGATGATTTTGGTCTCTACATTCTCATCACTTAACCAGTTGACCAGTGTAACAGTCTTCCAAAAACTACTCCTTTAAGCCTGAGATGACTCCACTTCATCATTGTACAGGACATGGTATTGTATAATGGGAAGACAGCGGTTTTAATTAAAGGTCAGTCAGTTTCCCATTAAGACCATCAGGATTGTACATTTTATTTAACTCAACTTTATGAACTACTCAGAAAGAGGTAGTTAACGCCACCTTTCATCTGAATACTAACGCAGAGGGAGGTCACGCCCTATACATCTACTGATGAATTGTAACAAGTCCACATGCTGAAACTAGGTGCTCTATGTGAAATAATAATTAGCACAGGGATTACTGAGAAGTAGGGTAGAGGGTTGGATCCCAACTCCCCAGTGTGTAATTTTATTTGGACGTGCTACTAAAGAACATGATTAGGAAGCAGTGGTGGGCAATAGTAGGAAGAATAGCTGTAAAGTGTATATACTGTGATGTAGCTATTCTCCTTCATGATCAAGACAGAGTGGCATTTGGAAAAAACAATGATGCATTTTTGTGAATATAACTGTTTGTTCTTCTGGCAGTGTTTCTGTAGGTTTTGGTAGGTTTAAAAAATATCTCAGACTCCATGTTTTTTTGTATTCCCAGTTCATTGTTTTACCTTTATTCATCCAGAGCATAACATGTTGATGAAGCCCACTTTTAGCAAGACCTTGTTACATCCTCATTTGTACATTCACATGTGGAAAATCTACAATCTACATTCTTCTGCTGTAGAGCAACAACAACAAGAACACATTGATGGTGGTTTTAAGGAAAGTGGGAAACTGTATTTATCCACTTCCGATTTTCCAGCCAGTTGTGCGGTTTTAAGACAGGTGAGATAGGTAGGATTTTCAGAATAAAATTTTATTTGAATCAATAATCAGAAAACTGAGAGCACACAACTGGAATATGATCATTTTGGTCATACGTGCCAGTGCTGTTTTCCAATCATGTATATCATGTGCCACAGGTTTTTTAAATCAGGTTCCTTGACATCAAATGAGATTTATCAGCCTCGGCCTATCAATATCCAGAGTTATGACGGTAGAGACCACCACTCCCTCAGCCTCCTGCAGTTTGCTTAAATGAACACTGATCAAGAAGAGGGGGCAAAACACAGAATACTAACGCAGTCCCGACGTGTATCGCTGAGTTGTATTAGTACAACGGCTTGAACGCCTCCGCTACCTAATCCTGTGATGCTGTCAGCGCTATCATCTCCCTTTGAAACCAAGCCCTCTGCACCGAGCCTGCTAATCTATCAAATCGGTGCAGATAATTAAACACAAAGTTATATGAGGACTCAAAGCAAGATAAATGCACAAGCAACTGCTTATTCGTTACCCACAGATGAGGCTCAAACAATTGTTTCCCCGTCTGTCTTCATTTGGAGCCATTTTCTGCCCCCTTTTTACCAATAATTCTTCCCTTCTCCTGCCTCTCTCTCTACTCGAGTTGATCAATACATCATTGAAGTGTTTGCATAGCGCAGGGAAGCTGTTCACGTTGTCCGCATGGCTGAAGTGCGGTTTTACCACGGCCGACAGCCGAGATTTAATTTCTCATGCGGTTCATGAAGATAAATACATTGGCAAAAAGGGCAATATTAGCATTGCTGTAAAATTCTCTATCAGGTCCACACATTATCTTACTGTTTACAAAATTCACAGTATGGCATTATGGGATTCGATAGCATTTCTTCTTTTGTGGAAACAATATGAGTTTATGTTAAAACAGCAAGTGGGATTAGAAGGAAGAGTAACTGTACATGCACACCAAGCCATGACTAGTTTGCTTTGTGTCAGCGAAAGTCATCCCTTGTGGCCGTTTCTCTGGGGTCAAGCATCCCAGCAAATTCTGTTTGTTTAACAGTTTGTTTACGAAGTCCCATTTCATATTTTATCATTTTCCTCATTTCATTTTACCAAAATATAATCCATAAGCGTGTGTATGAAAACATACGCGAGCTAGCTAGCTAAGTGGCTACAGCTATTTGGATGTGATGTGATAGTTAGCCTGGCAAGCCAACATTAGGTAGGTAGGTAGGTACTTTATTAATCCCTGGGGGGAAATGTCTTTGTTACAGCAGCAGACAAAGAATAACACTAAGAAATAAAGTTACAATGGGAATAATAAAATAACAATAACAAATAAAAAATATATGAAGCTGCTGAACGTGCTCCTCTGCCTGGACAGAGTGTCGTGAAGTGGGTGAGAGACGTTGTCCATGATGGCCAGAAGTTTGACCAACATTCTCCTCTCAGCCACCACCTTCACTGGGTCCAGGCTGGCCCTCAGGACAGACCCCGCCTTCCTCAGCAGTTTGTCTGTCCTGTTGGTGTCTGCGGCTTTTATGCTGCTGCCCCAGCACACAACCACAAAGAAAAGGGCACTTGCCACCACCGACTGATAAAACACGTTCAGCATAGTTCTACATACGTTGAAGGACTTGAGCCTCCTCAGGAAGTAGAGTCGGCTCTGGCCCTTCTTGTATTACTCGTTTAGCCTAGCAGAGTTAGCAGGTGAAGTATTTTAGGCTACTTCAGGTAACGTTACACACCCAGAAGACACTTTCCACCAATGTGATTGGTTCTCACACCGAGACAGTCATGCTCTTTTGCGTTACATTAAATAAATTACATAATTTTTAAACTTTTAGTGTCACTTTGCAGGTCTGGTTCTCATCGTTTCTCAAAGATGGTGAAATTGCATCCAGTGTGCAACTGCTGCACAAAGTGAGACAGTAACGATTTTTAATTATCTTTGTGGGAGAAAAAACAAAACATATGAAGGACAATTCATATGTGTTATTCGGGCAACATTACTGCTTTTATATACAGCAAAAGCTTGCTATTGCTACGACTTTGGTTTAGGACAAAATATAGCATTTTGTCACAGCATATTGCAGATATCTCCACAAATCGAGAGATGGAGTGGGCCGTCTTTGCAATATTGTTACACTGCAGACTGCATACTGGTGTCATTACATCTAAATAAACTGAGCTACAAATCCTCAGGCATGACAAACAAGTTGGTGGCTGATGTTCCATGATGCAAGGGAAAGAAAACTAGGTGAAAGTCGACAACTACCAAATGTGTTAAGAAGCAACAGCGAGTATTCACCTGAGACTTTTTACGAAATAAATAAAAATGCGTGTTAGAGCTTATTATATGCTGAGGCCCACTGGGATACATTTACAGCAGGGACAAATCATATATAGATTTAGAAAATACAAATACTGCACTGAAACCTTTTTTTATCATCCTACGGAAATCCAGCATAATAGCATCATCTACAAATACAGTGCAGCTGTGCACACCTGCAGAGCTAGATCAGTGCCATCACCATGTGCCCCATGACACTGTGTGTATTTGTCATCAGCTGTAGTGGGGTTTGACCTATATGGGTTTTTGAAAGCCAATACCAATATTGATTTTTTTTTTTTTTTTTTTTTTTTTTTTTTTT
>OOFE01046737.1:0-13872 GCA_900323365.1 Monocentris japonica
CAACGGCGCACCGCAGGTTTTAAAGTCACATTTAGATTTTCACTTCGTCTTGCTGCCGGAATTGGATGTACTTTCAGTGAAAACAGGATGTCGGGGGCGGGACAAAACGCAGTTGGGGGCCGTTCAAACATGGGCGGGTCGGAGTGGGACAAACAGAGAAAATTAAATGTGTGTGAAGGTGTTGACATTTTTATGTCTGCCTACTGGTGCGCCACATGTCGTTGTGTTCTTCAGTTTCAGCCGCCTGCATTTCCTGTAATACCAGTACCAGTAATGTTCCTTGGCCTGTTTGACAGTCAGCTTCTTACATATGGGGAACAGCGAGCAGACCATATAGTAGTATGTTGCCCATACAACGAAAATGACCCGTTTAGTTTGTAGTCATTGTATCACTTTTTTTTTGGGTGCTTGGAAATCTAAAGCGAAAAAAGAAAACCTCTCACATGAATTTAGAAGATGTTTGTCAAGAGTTGGTACTTCAAAGGGATCAAATGGGGCCTAAGAACATGGGTGTGAAAAAACACATGGTACATTCCAAGAAGCCAACGCAATATACTGTGCACTTAAGTGGTCGTTAACTGGTTGTGTGGTTGCAACTCGCGGTACAGCTGTTATAGTCTAGTCAGTATGGAGCCAGACCCACCACCACCTCCACCACAATGCATTTCAAAGAGGTTTCTAGAACAACATATTGAAAAGGCACCCAAATGCACTGTGGGCAAATGTGCTCGTTTGCAAAAAAACAATATGGCCGCCAAATGACTACGCCAGGGCTTCATTTGCCATGTAATAGCTCCTGAATAAGGTTCTAGGGTGGTTAAAAAGCATGCAATATACATTTTAGCACTAGGAATCTATTAAAAAAAGATAAAAAAAATATGCAATAAGCTTTTTAGTAATAGAAATAGACATTTACTTAATGTCAGTTGCTTCTGACTACTCATTGGAGTGATATAAATATACTGAAGAACTACATTACATTAATGATAGGTGAATTTATAGACTGAGGCATCATAATTACATTTAATATGATTTATGTGCTGTGTATGCTTTTATCATTGTATATTAACTCACTCATGTTAACTTTGCATCATTTATATTTATTATATATCTCTTTTGAGCATTTATAAATGGTTTAACTATGTACACTGTCTGTAGGTTAACTCTTATAAAGGACCCTCAGGCTCCACAGGGTCTAGGGGATACTGAAGGAAGAAACATCTGGTATTAGGACTGGAAGGGTCGCAGGGCTATGTGGAGACATCCATGAGTAGGGGTCCCCGAGACATGGCCCGGACAGCTCAGTCGGTAGAGCGTGAGAGTCTCAGGGTCGTGGGTTCGATCCCCACGTAGTGTAAACTGTAACTTGTAAGTCGCTTTGGATAAAAGCGTCTGCTAAATGACTGTAATGTAATGTAAAGATAGCCAGCCAGGGATGAAGTCATGTCTCTGTTCACACGTGTGTATTAAACTGCTTGAACTAAGATCAACTTGGGGCCTACTTTCATTTCACCTAGTTTGACTACAAAGGAAGAGAATCCCATACTCATATTTTTGATCATACAGATGTATTTATTTGTGTTATTCTTTCAGGTTCTGGTGTCAAAGTGAAAGTTACGGTAAGCCAATGCATGTATTTGCAATATTTACAGTTTAAAAACTAGTGTGTTCATTTTCAGACTGAAAAAAAGCAAGACCAATAAGCAAACCAAACTCAGACCCTCTCAGGAGGTAGTCAGAGCCCTTTTCACTGAGTGCCGAAGTGCCCTTTTTTAAAAACTTTTAACAGGCTAGGTCCGTGCCCTAATGGGACACATTTTTTCTACAATAGGGGCACCCTAGTAGCACATGAGACCCTCACTTTTTTTCATCCAAAAAGGCATCCTAATGGAACACTTGCAATGCTTCATTTTAGCCCCTCAGGTCACAAGGAACTTGGGGGCCCTAATAGCTTGGCTGATGCACTGACTCACTGTGTAACAGGTCTGTCTGTGCGTCAGCTGGGATAGCACCCTAGACTGACTCTTGCTTAATGGGAAAATGGCAAAATCCAAGTTGGTAACGTGTTGTTTCTCATGTTTAAAGACACCTCGTAAATAAATCCAGCTGCGAAACTAATACAAACATTAAATATATCACATTACTAACGTTGTTCCAGGATCCTGAGGAGAGCATCTTTGTTTACATTCAGGGGAGTGCACTTCTGTCATTTGCCCTCTGATTCTCCTTAAAACCTTCTCAATGAAGAAATGCATTTTAAACGTCACTGAAATAGCTTGCTTAGTACCTGCATTTTCAATATGTTGTTCTCGAGACCTCTCTAAAATTGCAAGGCATTGTGAAGGGAAAAAAAGTTCTATTGCAATTTGTGGCGGGTTAAGCTCCCACATCTCCTAGAGCGACTAGACTACTACAATAGCTTGCGTACTGCTAATTTACCTGTAATTGTAGCTGCTGTATTCAAAGTCAATGAGCATCAGCTTCTGTCTGTCTGAGCTCTGACGGCCCTTCACCAGCAGGATGTTGCCTGAAAACAACGCACACGCAGGGACAAAGTTACCTTTACTCACCATTGCAATGCAAAAAGACTTTTAAAATCACTAGTCGTTACTGTTATGTGACACGTACCTTCTTGGCAGTCGTTGTGGCAGAACACTACAGGGGAGTGGGTGGAGTCCAGCAGAGACCTGCGTGTGCACAAATGACAAAATGAAGCATCTTCAAATGCTGAACACAACTATCCCTGTGGATACAAATGAACAAAGTATTCTGAATATTACTATGGAAGCTTATGTGCTTGTCTTTAAACTACTTTGTAATAGACCAAGTGTCAGGGTTAGGAGTACACAATGACTACAAATGCCTTGGGGCTGCAAGCAAAAGTTCTCCAAAGGTAAAGGTTCTTTTGGTGTCCGTCTTAAACCAGGCCTGGATTAATTAATGGCTTAAAACCTTAAAACCAAATGCCTTGATCCATTTACCTGATGGCCTGGTTTTGCACGATTAAAGGGGCAGTACGTGAAATTTTGTACTCTCTTTTGGAACAAAAAAAAAATTGCGTTTGTGCACATACTTCAGCGTGTCCATTTCGTGAGGCAGGTCGTAGCTGAGCAGGCGGTTGAAGCGGCGCAGGTGGGACTCTCTGGTGAAGTTCAACCTCATGACTTGGCTCAGGTACCTAGTGGGAGTGTTACAAGCCGCACAGTTAGTTAATCTCAAAGATTATGAGACATTTCTGCTTTGTTTGTGACTGAAATGCGACTGAATGATGTTTTACTGGCCACGTGAGAAGAAGGAGTGCTCTCTCAGAGAAACTTCAGTGTCATCCTAACTGATTAGCATTAATCGCGTAAAGCTTGAGAATCAAAGCAACTGAAGCAGCTGAAGCGCTTTGTGCAGAATAAAGAACACAAAAATTAATATTTGTCTTTTTGCTTCACAGTGATAACACAAACTTTTGACGTATATATTGATGATATTTGATGTATATAACTTGCATGTGCGAATGTACTTTGCTAATAAATTTGATTTGATTCTCATTACATATTTATTAGAATTATAATTAATTATAAATTGCAATGAATGTCTTAATTATTGATTACAAAATCTAATTTGTTATCAGAATCAGAATCAGAATCAGAATGGGGTTTATTGCCAAGTAAGTTTACACATACAAGGAATTTGCCTTGATCTGATGGTGCAACATTTAACAGAAGAAAAACAAGTCAAAAATATAAGAAGGAACAAGTCAAAAATATAAAATCTAAAAACACAAATTCACATAATAAATTATAAAAAAAAGACAAAACATATAACAAGACAAGAGATGTGTGCAAGATTGTCATAAAATTGATTATTATTAGTAGTAATATTAGTAGTAATATTAGTAATAGTAATTAGTAATATTAGTAGTACGAGTGCTAGTAGCAGTAGTAAATAAATCATGATATAAATCATGATTCACCGTCTGGATATGTTACCAGTCACAATTACCTCTGTGTTTGGGGGATTAACAAGGTGGGGAAATAAGCTCTGTTGTTTTGGAACAGAAACAATGTCAGAGATGACGAAACGTGAAATACCTGTGAAACGGTAAGTTTGTCATAACGCAGATGAACTAGGTCATCTTTCCTCTGAACTGCAGGTCACTCAGGTAAGATAAAGTTGCACAAGAGGACGACCTGCCCTCTTGCTATACTGTACTTTAAGGCCAAATCATCGCACGGAGACAAAGGGCACTCGGGGGAATCTGTGCTTTGGGGAGGGTGAGACACTGACTGTGACTACAAAACTTTGCCTTCTGTATATGACAGGTAAAAAAAAAAAAAAACATCAACAGCACCTACATAGAATAGCAAATTTTGGGATTTACCAGCCACTATTGTTGACAAAATAGTTCCTGCCCTGGGTGTGAGTAACTCTGCGTTCACAATGCGAGCAACTTGGTTTCATCTAATCTAATCCCAGTAGAATGCTGCCTTTTTTGTTTCTGAGCTCCCTGGTGGCTCATCCCTGTTCTAATGTTAATCTTTACCAAACTCTCCAGTCATGTGACCAGACAATTGACTTGAACATTTTGCAACCGGACACAAGCGAGTGATAAACTAGTGTTTATTTGGGTGCCCTTGGGGAGGGTCAGAGGACAAGGACCAGGGACTTTACTACGGCCTGTTAACCGACGTTGTGCAATGTAAACGTTGTGAACATCCCACAATATAGACCTTAATAACATGGAAACACAGAAATGCATGATCATGAGGTAATCCCCAACTCCCTCCTCCTAACAGCCAGAGGACAAGTGAAATAAAATGTCCTTCAGTTGAAACGAAACAAAGCAAAGCAAAGTAAAACAGTTGAAATGACTTACTTGTCCATGGTTCCAAACAGCCATTTGGGCTCCTTGTTGAAGGGCATCCTCATACCATGGAACTTGGCCATCTTTTCTGCGACTTCCGCTGAGATGCTGGGGTCACTTAACTCACAGGTATCCAGCTTACGGCTCTGTAAGAGGATTATACACAGATGACTTCAGTTATTCATAACCACATATTTTCTATGAAGCAGCATTTTGAAAGCTGCAATTAACCAAGATTTTTAGATACTATAAACCTAAAACCATCTTATCAGCCTAAATCACAAAGTGGGGCAACAGAAAAAGAGTGTCCGGTCCCCAGTAATTCACTATTTGAGATGCTGTAGATTCAGCTTATTTGCCCAAATGAAATTCTGGTGTCGGGTATGGTCACTTCTTCACCCACAGGAAGTGACGAATCAAAACTTCAGAGTAAAATCCCAACAGCAGCGAGGCTCCGTCCAGTGAAAGCTGGACTCACCAACGTTAGATCTTTTCCTCTCTCGTCTCTTTGGTTTTCTTTTGGTATGAAGCACCACAGACCGGTCGGGTTGGTAAACATGAGCGCACTGTGTGCAGTTTTCTAATGTTTGAATTTCAGTTTCCGTTACAGGACTCCTAGGTATTGTAATTTTTCAAACAGTTACCTCTTGCTAAGTTGCCAACTAAAGTTCTGTCCAAGAGTGGCACCCTTGCAATTTATACAGTTAACGTACAATAAGCACTGGTTGAAGATATTCAGGTATTTCATCTAAGCTGTATGGATCAAGATGTATGGATCCATGAGTTTGCAGCTTACTTGAAAATCCCTCCACTTGCCTCCTTTTTAGTGGACTAAAGAAAGAGAAATGCCTTGGTAATGCCCTTAATATGTTCAAGACCTCCAGTACCCGAGGCAGCAAAGCAGCCCCACAGCATTATGGAGCCTCTGTCATATTTGACTGTAGTTAGAGCGTTCTTCTCTTTAAAAGCTTCATGACCTGCACTGCCAAAGGGCTCAAATTTGGTTTCCAAATTCCACGAGCAGCAAATCTCTTAATAACATTGTGAACAGGAACTGTGGAACATTGTGGAAACAGGAACAGCAAGGTCTCAAGAGATGCCTTTATAGCCTTATAAACGCTTCTGTTTGGTGATAATAGTTTCTCTTTTCTCTTCACCATTTTCACAGACGACCAGGGAAGGAGAACAATCATCATGGTCATGGCCATTTGTGTTTTTCATTTTTATTGTTATTGTTTGATCTTGTGCTGTTGCAAATCCATAGATGAATGTTTCCTGTCATTTGAGAACATATTGTACATTAGCTGCATACAATGCAAGGGTGCTAAAAATGTTGGCCAGAGTCGTATGTCTTCTGGATCTCCCGCGTAACAAGAGCACGAGTGTGTTTTAATGAGCCTAGCTCCTGAGAAGAGACTGAATTTCTTACATTTGGGTCAAAAGCTAAATAGGTTCATGAACTCTTGCAACAAGTCAATTCCACATGGTGAGTTAGTTATATAAATCTATTTTTAGAACTGGTCGAGGATGATGTTCAGATGTCCAGGGGTCTGGATGGGTCCTGTTGTGTACGCAGTTTATGTTCTATTCTTCCAAGTGTAAAATGAATTGCGTAACACTTTATACTGTTTACCTACTGGAGAGCAGATGTTTTATGGTTTATTAATTCCCTCTGAACATGAATCAATCCTGCATCATTGAGCAGAACACCACACACACACTCACACTCACACACACACACATAAATCACCATGTATTCTTCATTGAAAGCTCCTGAGGCTAAACTTTAACCCTTGCCGCTACATGCCGAACCCTAACCTTTGCCCCATTACCTTTAACAATTAAAATCCCAAAGCTAACTCCTAACCTTAAAATTATCCCTTATTTTCACTGTGGGGATGAGTCAAAACTATCGTTACTTCCCTGAAAAGTTCTCCCAATCAGTTCATATTGATATCCATGGAGATTTTTTTGGCGGCCCTCAAAGCATAATTGCTGAGCACCAAAGCCAACGGATCGGTAAAAATGATCATTTGACGGTGGAAAACGTGATTTAGAACCGTTTTTCCGTTTTCTATTTTTGGTTGCTAGGTTGGTACTCGGGATCCCTGACCAGCAAGATCTCGCTATCTCAAAAAAGAAAAATGTCGCCCAAAGCTTTAACTTTGGGCCAAAGTTAAAGCTTTGTTTTGTTTCCTGCCATGTTAAATTCTGCTTCACTGTCCAAGTTTCATGTTGGTTAATTGTTCTAAAACAATCAGAATAGAGGAAAAGTCCATTAAGCCCCTTAAAACTCACTTCCTAGTGTACAGTTAACTGGCAAAAAAAAACTGGCAAATCAATAGCGTACAGTCAAAATGATTAAGATACTGATACAGATACAATGTTCTGGCCTAAATACGATCAATCTACCTCAGCATTTAAGATTATTTGGGGCTTCAAATAACAAGCGTCCATGTTCATCAATCATCAGTCATCGTCTGCCCAATCAATCATTTAGTTATACAAGAAAACACACAAACACACGCACACAACAACAACGACGTGGTAACTTACGGGGACGTATTGCTCCAGTCGGCCTTGAGGGAAAATGCCATAGAGTTTAGGCCCTAACTCTCTCTCTGCCAAGATGGCAAACATCACACTCTCCAGCACCATGGCCTCTGCCCCCTGGAAACACACACACACAGTTAACAACTTTCACATTTATAACATTTACATCTCTGATCCACCACCACCACCGCCGCCGCTTTCCATCGGTGCTGAAAACATGACGGTCGGAGTGAGACTCGAAATGCAGGGCCAGGGTGACGGAAGAAGAATAAGGAGAAATGCTGCGGTTGGGGGTTAGTTGGGTTGGCCCGACGGAGCGGTGGGGAGAAGACAAGAGGTGGATTGTAAATTCCAGGCAGGGTTGGCCACTGAGCGCACCAGTCACTGTTGTAGCTGCTGAGGTGGAGAAGACAGCCTAGCCTTCCTCCCTTTATCTTAGCGGGGGAGACACACACAAGCCTAGAGCTCAGTGGTAGAGGGGGGGGGCAAGGTTCCAAGGGAAAGCTACTTCTTATAACAACTTGGAGCTCAATGCTCTAAAGACAGTGGTGGATTACAGGAAGAACCCAGCCCCACCAGCCCCCATCACCCTGCGTGACTCCCCAGTCGACACTGTGGAGTCCTTCCGCTTCCTGGGTACCATCATCACCCAGAACCTGAAGTGGGAGCTGAACATCAGCTCCATCGCCAAAAAAAGCACAGCAGAGGATGTACTTCCTGCGGCAGCTGAAGAAGTTCAACCTGCCAAAGTCAATGATGGTGCACTTCTACACCGCCATCATTGATTGATTGGCTGCAATCTGCCATCTCTCCAGGACCTGTATGCCTCCCAGACCCTGAGGCGTGCACTGCTAAATAGTTCATTGCAAGTTCATGAGCTAGTTCTTTGCCTTTCAAGTTTGTCAGTTAGCTGCGAGTTAGCTACCTGGCCCCGCCCATTGCGGTTTAACTCAACCAATTAAGATTGTAGCTCCTTCGCCGAGAAATGTTAGCACAACTAAAACTCCAATCTGCGACAGAATCTGTCTCTGGCAATGGGAAAAAAGGAGACTGACATGTAATGGGGGCAGGAGGGATTATCTGTGACAGAATACAGGCCAAAAGCTATATATGGCTAAGTAGACTCTGCTTCTGCTCTCTGCAAATGTAGTAACGCCCTGCAAAGGATGGTGGATCAAGGTTGAGTGCACACGTATCAGACACAGGCCATCAAATATGAAGAATCTTAAGAACCTTTTCGTGGCAAAATACTTTCTGTGATTGAATTTCTAAGAAAATCCACTTCCTGAATTGACTGCACTGAAAGTGAATTAATACAGATCACTTAAGGTTAATGATCAAACACATGGTTGTTAAACCACAACCATCACTTCTCAGGCAAACTTTTTTACACCCAAAGATTACAGGGTGTAAAAAATACTGAACATGCTTCTGCAAGTGTACAAACATCACAAGAGTCTTAATATTTCAATTACACTTACTGTTCCAGCTAATTCTGCGATCTCTGTGCCTAGGTGTCTGCCCTGGACACCACTCTGCTCTAAATGAATGGTTGCCAAAATGGCGCTGATAAAAACCAGCTTCAAACCATCACTCTCCAGTAACCTATAGTGTACCTTTCTGTAAGACGTACTCCTATCTTAACTAAAGTGAATAACAGATATATGCTCGGAGAGACAGACATTTGGCTCTGGACTCCGGGTTCTTTGGCGATGGGCCAGGGAATGCGCTTCATGCCGGGCCATCCTGCAGGAGGCCAGCTCAAAAGGAAACAATACTGCCCGGTTTGTGGCCTCCTGGATGCGACACGTTATTTGGAAACAATGTTATGATCATGTTTCTGAAAACCAAACTGTACTGATATATTTGTAATGTCTGTAATGTCAGCGGTTGGGGTAGATTCAATCATAATTAACAACTTCATGGTCTTATACAGAAGCTGTTATACCCCATGTTGCCGTTAAAAAAAGAGGACGTTACTCATCTATGACCAGTAAACCGATTGTCATAGAAAAGGGAAGGTCAGTGCCTTTCCACTGAAAATGCTGGCAGCTGAGATTGTAGACGTTCAACGCCCACCTGCAGCTCAATTGTCAAAAACCGGCAAGCTGCCTTGGAAATCAAGCGCGGTGCACCAAAACGCGACGGCAGCATTTGCGAATCCCGTAATTGAGTGACTTAGTAAAGAAGGATTTCAAGACTTTATAGTCACCCTGGTATTTCAAAGAAAACAAGTGAGAATGAACACTTTGTCACTTGCGAACAAAGTTCAGTTTCATAAATCATTCATGTAATTGAACCCGTGGCGAGGCAGCCCTCCAACTTGTCCGCACAATAAATGAGCACATCTTGGTCCACATCTTGGTCCACATCTTGGTCCACATCTTGGTCCACATCTTGGTCCACGCGAGTCACCTGTTGCGGGACTGTTAGCATTGTCTGTCCAGTGGATTACAACCGAATCAAGTGACGTTGCAGCTTTATTGTCCTGCAAGGAGAGATTTTTTGGAGCAATCGCTAACAAAAAATTGAAGGCAAATAGCCACACAGCACAGTCATACATCACAATCTAGATACTCTCAACTGTCAGATCTCCTCCATGCATCATCCCTGTTACCATCTTGACACACATAGTGCCAGATGACAGGACTGCTGGCAGCCTATGTATAAACCAGCGACTACCTTCAAAGGCCGTGGGGTCACTAGCTAACAGGATGTATCATAAAGTGCGCCGCAAGCTGTGAACGGCGTTCCACGCGTGGCCACATATTGACTGTCTGACAGCCGTCCAGCCCTCCAGTAACCTCCATTTCATTTCCCATGACCCCCTTTTTTAAATGCCAGGGTTCTTTCGGCGGTCTGTTTGATTTGGCTCACTCTACCTAACCAAGTTTTCTGGCCCATTTTAAAAGTTAATCATCAACGAGTTATAGCTTTTAAACTAGCATTCAAATGCAGAAGGATTTCAACATACCCACCCTTTCGCCTCCGTTCCTCTAACGCCATGTTCTTTGACAGGAAGCACAGACTTCCTCTGTCAGAGCTCGGTATCCTATTTGAGGTTTCCCTTCTAGTTCAATGTACCAAGCATAGCATTTTGACCTCAGTAAATGACTACCACGTTCATTTTGAGATATTAGTAGACGATAATAATTAGAAACAAACAAGACCATCGCCAAGAAGATCTCTACACTCCATTGCATTCCATGTTGAGTCTCGATCACATTGGCCCCCTTATCACCATTGCTACTCGAAGGTATTTAGTGACTGGCCTTGGAAATGTTGCAGCAGGTGCACAGTGAACTGCCAGCCAGCTGCTTATCTATTTTGTTATGTGGGTCAATAAACCCATAAGGAGTAGATTACATTTGGCCGAATTCAAGGATGTGTGACATTTGAACCAATCAGAATCGGTCGGATACCCTTGTTCCACTCGTCCATCCTCAGAAGTGAACCCAGATCCAAGGACAAAGGTGGAATTAAATGAGCCAGTTTGTGTACAATCCAACTGTATAGGCTACAAATACCAGACACTCAGGTGGACTGAGGCTATCCAAAGACACTGCAGTGGGATCAGTTTTGCGTTGCCGTCACGCCTATGTAAGGGGGAGGGAAGTTCCTGGGTATTGAGGGAAAGATGCTAGAGTAATAACAATAGCTGACTGATGACCTCACCATGATCACATGACAGGGATGGGTGAGTCACCCTGGTAATGTGAGGGCCAAAGGGTCATGATCACATGATGTGATGGAGCATAAAAGAATTTCTAGGTCACTGGGCTTGAGGCTCAGTATATTCCCAACAAGATTTCCTCATTGTGGACAATTCAGTTGGGTTTACGTGGCTCACACAAGTTCGTTTTTATCAGAATCAGAGGACTTTGATCAGGTTTCTTGAAATAATTCGCCTCCACTGAATTATATCAATGGCTGTAGTATTTCCCAACTCAATTTTTACACAATTCTGCTACGCGAGAGGTTGGCGGCAGGCGTTAAATCGATTCTGAACTGAAGTTCAAAACCCCTGCGGGGGGGTGAAGGTTCAGCCGCCCCCGCGATCTGACGTGACTGGTGCCTCAGGAGTTCACACGATTTGACCAGGTAATAATGGAACCCATATGGACAGAGAGGTCAACATGAGTAACAGGAGAAATGCTAGGGGAGAGGGGGGGGGGCGCGTTTTCAGACTTCAGGGGTCTGATATACAAGATGGCGGGTGTTGGCTGAAACAACTGGGCTGATCTGGCGACACGCTGAGCAGAGAAACGCATCGGTTACTTACTTGCAAGTGATTTTCTTTGTTCGACTGTTGGGAATCCCCTTTATTACAGGACATCTGTCGACAAAAGAAAAAGGGAAGAACAATCCATGAATACAGGCGAGTTTTGCGTGAGCGTTACAATAAAAAAACCAACCTAACCATGCCCGCTGTGCAGACAGTACAGTATGAGTTCAAACACACACCCGGGGCCTTTTAGGACAGTGTCAGACTATTTGCCATGGTCCCCCGGCTACTTGCATGACGCAACAGCCCGAAAGAGATAGCAGAGGTAAAAAAAAGTCAGATAACGTAGAGACAGCATTATCTCTGAGGAGAAAAGAGCTAAAGACATCTATCCTCAGGGTGTTGCACAACTCAAAACTTTTTTTGCAGACTGTACGGGTGAGGCGAGGTGGGTTTTTGGCTACTCTCATCACCCACAAAGCTGCTGGACATTGTATTTTACCCCAGCGGTTTTCCCTAGATGTTTTAGTTAGATATCCATATCTATTTGGTGCATTCTATTCATGATCCAACTCGCTATTGACATATCTTCATAGCTGAGAAACATCGCCTCCCGTGTGCCTAGCGTCTGTTTAATCATTAGTCATCGAGACCGAATTCCCTTTTGACAATAACGTCTCTAAGTCCCTTAATCGCATTAGCTTTTTGATTAGACATCACCGCTCTGGCCGGCGGAGACGGGGTGCAGTTACCTTGGTGAAGGACGCGGCGCTTTTTGCTCTCCCTAGCAATAAAAAGCTTACACATCCATTAGCAATTCCACCGACTTGAGTTAATACTTAAATGTAGACCGGCGGTGAATGCGCCCATGAAAATGAATCACTTAACAAATTGAAAAAGTAAACCTTGGCAGATTCGCTGGGCCCCGGGCCAGGGGCTGAGAGTAACACTGACAGCCAGTATTTGTGTCCTTTGATTTGGCTCATGTAGGGGCTTTTCTTTCTTTTGCTTATTGCTTATTGAGTGTTCCAACGTTGGAACACTCTAACTTTGAAATTCCTGCATTCCGAAAATCAGCTGATTGGATTATGTTGTTTTTGCAGGCGTTGTGAAAATGTTTAAGTCCTTGAACTCAACTGGATATTGCCGAGGGCAAATCAATCCGCTCTGGCTATCTCGCGGGTGACTAGATCGTCCCCTTTTGAGTACTTTGGGTGCATTAGCAATAGTCCGGAATGTGTCCGACCCCGGGGGGCTGGGATCGTGAACTCTGGACACACAAGCCACGTCACCTCTAGAGATAAAGCGCCTATATTGCTGCATGTTAACTGTGTATGCTGTGGGGGGGGCTGCAGAAAAAATACATGATCTACACTCTTTCATGCACCCTGTGAAGCAACAACAGGCTATCATCGTTTCAGACTGAGCGATCTGTGGACGCAATGACGTCTTGGGTAGCTGTTTTGGTGTTTTCGAAACGCTGTAGATTTGCTTCTCGGGCTGTTTTGTCAAACTTTACGCTGATGCCAGCTCTGACTTGCCGAGGTGCTGCTTACATGAGTGTGTGTTTAAAGTCTTTGTAGTAGGCTGAGATTTCAGAGATCTCATACTGTACCGTGGTTGTTAGGTGGGTTCACCAGGGAACAAGAGTGCTCAAGGCACGCTCCTTTGGGAAGCCTACGGCAAAGAACACATGCATGTACAGCCATGGGGGTACATCACCGCGCACAACAGTGGCCAACATGCATGCACGCGCACACACATACGCACACGCACGCACACATACACGCGTAAAGGCAATACATGTAGGCATACACTCACATAAGCACATGATCTGCACGCAAAACACATGTATACACACACAACAACCTCTGGCACTATCACATCACACCGTTGAATTTGTTATCTGGGATTTTGTTGCTGGTTTTTGTGGTAAAACCAGTTCAATGGCTCATCACTGTGACATTGTGGCTATTCCAAACATCCTCATAGATTTAGTTAAGAGATCAATGAGTGTTGTGATATTTAGAGTTGCCATACAGCAGCACCGTTTCTCTCTGAACAAACAACTGACATTTATAAGATGCTGGATTTAACAGCTAGCAGTTAAACACTGAATAGATTTGTTTACACATCGGTTAGCAAATGGGGAAATTCGGCTTCCCTGACAGGGCAACACATCCTAATGAGGCGTTTAAGTTCCTTTTTACTTCGGTGTAAAAGGGTGCAGCGATTCGCT
>OOFE01046744.1:0-19569 GCA_900323365.1 Monocentris japonica
AAAGTTTGGGGGGGGGGGGGGGGATTATGGTGTGGGGTTGTTTTTCAGGGGTTGGGCTTGGCCCCTTAGTTCCAGTGAAAGGAACTCTTAATGCTTCAGCATACCAAGACATTTTGGACAATTTCATGCTCTCAACTTTGTGGGAACAGTTTGGGGATGGCCCCTTCCAACATGACTGCGCACCAGTGCACAAAGCAAGGTCCATAAAGACATGGATGAGTGAGTTTGGTGTGGAGGAACTTGACTGGCCTGCACAGAGTCTTGACCTCAACTCGATAGAACACCTTTGGGATGAATTAGAGCGGAGACTGAGAGCCAGGCCTTCTCGTCCAACGTCAGTGCCTGACCTCACAAATGCGCTTCTGGAAGAATGGTCAAAAATTCCCATAAACACACTCCTAAACCTTGTGGAAAGCCTTCCCAGAAGAGTTGAGGCTGTTATAGCTGCAAAGGGTGGGCCAACTCCATATTAAACCCTACGGATTAAGAATGGGATGTCATTAAAGTTCATGTGCGTGTAAAGGCAGACGTCCCAATACTTTTGGCAATATAGTGTATATCTGTCTCCATAATTATACCACTGTAATCATTCTTTATCTGTGCTAGATAACACAGTTATTGCCACACATTATCTCCTCATAAATGCCACAGGAAGCATAAAAAGTTGCAAGAAAAAGAAATGGTTCCTAAAATATGGTCTGATCTTCATCTAAGTCATAACAATAAATAAACACAATGTGAGTTGCTAAATAACACACAAAAAATGTACTTTTACATGTTTTAATTTTTTTCCCCCCATATTGTTCAAACATAAAAGCCTGGAAACGCTATGTGATCCTCTAGGATAATGACTTCTATGAAAGGGGGTGATTGAAGTCAGGTGATCCAATTGGTCAAAAGAAATTTCAGAGGGCCTCTGGAGAAGAGCACCCTGCATATAATGGTCAAGGAGGTGACAAAGAACCCAAAGGTAACAGCTAAGGATCTGCAGGTGTCTCTTGAACTTTCTAACATCAGTGTCCACGAGTCCACAAAAAGAAAAACACTAAACAAGAGTGGTGTTCATGGGAGGATACCAAGGAGGAAACCACTGCTCTCCACAAAAAACATTGCTGCCCATCTCACGTTTGCAAAAGACCAACTGGATGTACCACAAATCTACTGGACCAATGTTCTTTGGACGGATGAGATAAAACTTAAATTTTGGCAAAAGGGCACAACACTATGTTTGGAGGAAAACAGAACACTGCATACCAACAGTAAAACCTAATCTCAAACATGAAGCATGGTGCAGGGAGTGTCATGGTTTGTGGCTGCTTTACTGCCTCAGGGCCTGGACCGCTTGCAATCATTGAGGGAATTCCAAATTGTATCAGGAAATTCTATAGGAGAATGGTCTGATCTGAAGTTTAACAAGTTGGATCATGCAGCATGACAATGACCCCAAACACAAAAGCAAATCTATAACAAAATGGCTTTAAGAGAGGAAAATTC
Organism: Monocentris japonica; assembly: GCA_900323365.1. Classification (NCBI taxonomy): domain Eukaryota; kingdom Metazoa; phylum Chordata; class Actinopteri; order Trachichthyiformes; family Monocentridae; genus Monocentris; species Monocentris japonica. The sequence goes on from OOFE01046744.1 coordinate 1,495, forward strand.
ACATTCTGACTGGCCCAAGTCAGAGTCCTGACCTTAATCCTATTGAAGTTAAAGTTATTGACATATTCAGTTCTGTAAGGAGGAATGGTCCAGAATACCATACCTAATAACCATTGTGCAGGTCTACACGAAACGTTTGGTTGAGGTTATTGCTGCTAAAGGACGTTCCACCAGTTACTAAATCTCATGGTTCACATATTTTTTCCAATCCAAGGTGTTAACATTTGAACAATATGTTCAAAAAAGACATTTTAAAATAATGTGTGTTATTTGTTAAATCACACCATGTTTATCTATTTTCATGAGTTAGATGAACAGAATATATTTTAGGAGCCATTTCTACAGGAATGCATAATGCAAATTTCCTTTTCTTAAAACTATAATAGCTAAGTACTGATTTTATTCACTAAAATCAGCATAATATTTGAGAAATCTCAATACATATCTATGCTCACTACAGCAGATTTGATCTTTGATATAGCCTGATCCAGTTTAGTATTGTGTGGGTGTTTTCATTCTTGTTGTGAAAGGTGCCCCTTGTTTTATTCCCTCACATTATGTTACCCAATACAAGGACAGATATTTCAATGTAAAGCTCAAAACTCTTGGTGGTTCAAAGCATTCAAATAACAGGAACTAACAACCTCATAATGTCTGTTTTGGGATGGATGCACAATGCCTTTTAAACACGATATGCTTGTGTCTTCTCTGTAGCAAAATATGTGTGCCACATACTGTGAAGATTAGAGCAATAGCCTACTGTATATTGTGCTTATATTGAGATATAATGTAATGACATAGGCACAAATATAAATACAGAAGAATCTTATGGACAACTACAGTAAACACAAAATAAACATGGGATCTTCTCTCCTATCTGGCAACCTCCTAATGCAGCATAACCAACACAACACATTTTAATTCATCATCTATGCTGCAGATAAATATCATACAGAAATGGGCATTAGCAAAATAATCCTTTGGAAGTAATTTACCAGTATAGAATCACACTGCCTGGGACGCCACTGTATCCTTCAGCTTCCTCTTCAGGATTGCCCCAGCATGAATTAGTGCTGATTAGTGCTCCAGCACATCATGTTCCATTTTATCTACTTTCTCCATTTCTACAATTATACCTTTTTTGTGCAAATAAATGAATCAACTCAAATCAAATCTGATTGCTAAAGATATGGACGTAAATCACTCTCTGTCTCAATCAGCCTCAGTGCATATTGAATATAGTGCCTAAAATCACACTAGACACTATTAAAATCACACTATTAAAACACTTCCCCGGGTTTAGTTTTGGTGGTGGAAAATGTTCATTTTAACTACACTTAATCTATATCAAGCCTACTTATTTAGCATATAAAATACTTATTTTATTGTAACTTATCAAATTGACAAAATCCCCTTTTATTTTGGCTACAGACTGAAATACCTGGAACTAAACTGTCCATTACAATGTATTTCAGCACTTTTACAGAGGTGCCAGCTACGGATTTTGATTCTCTGCTACGGTGCTATGGGGGAAGTCATAAATGGTGTTTTTGTGGATTTCTTTTCTGATTTTTATGCGTACTGTGAGTACTGCAGATCCAACATTTCCATCAAACATGGTTGGTTGAATGATTTAAACAAACAAAATAAAACCATCAAACATGGCAGATATGTGAAGGTCGAACGAGATAACAAATCCATTGACAGATTTTTCACTGTTGACCAAAGTGAGTGTGAAATAACACAGAGATGTTATTTACAAATTTTATTATAGAGCACAATAGCACAATGGCCTCAAAGTATGCGTGTGCAAGAACCAAGATGTTGCGGGATTTCACTTACCATGTGTCTTGGTCAATGAAACAATACAAGGGAGAAAAGACATGTTACCCCTAACAACGGCAGAAATCCATCTATGTGGGAGCAGCTTGAGAAATAGCATGGTGAAAGTCAACACTGTTTGACATTTAGATTCCAGGGACAGTGTTTGAGGTTCTCAAACTAGAAAAATGTATTTACTTAGAGGATTCTGGTGGCAGCATTTTCTGCAATAAAGGACATTGCTCTGCTGACTGAGTACTGGTTTATAAGTGATTTCTTGCTAAGACAATGCAGTGTTTGGTCTGTCTAATGAAAATGCTTGCAAGAAAATATACTCACCGATATAAGCATCTCGGCTGATTGGTACAGGAACCGCCATGCACAGATAAGAATCTGACTGAAACAACAAATAACACAATGCTTAAAATTCCGTATTTCATAATGCAAAACAGTATTCTGTAATTGCTGAAAAAAGCAGGTTTTAGATTAATATTTAGACAAACTCTGCAGCCTATTCTTTATCCTTATCAAACATACCGCAATGTATGCAGTTCATGGTTCTCACCAAGCTGCCAAAATGTTTTTTTACAACATAAATCATGAGGAATCTCAGCTAAAAACTGTTACATACCAGGGTAACTGCAGGTTTCAGAAAGCCACATTCAAGACTGTAAGAAATTGCTACCTTGAATTGAACACCGATTTGAGAACCAAAATAAAGAAACAAAGCCAGCTAAACCAGTCCATTTCTGATTGGACATACACTTGTGGTCAAAAGTTTACATACACTTGTAAAGAACATGTATATCATGGCAGTCTTGAGTTTCCAATGATTTCTACAACTCTTATTTTTCTGTGATGGAATGATTGGAGCACATACTTCTTTGTCACAAAAAACATTCATGAATTTGGTTCTTTCATGAATTTATTATAGGTCTTCTGGAAATATGACAAAATCTGCTGGGTCAAAATTCCTCTTGACCAATTCTGTCAAGAGGAGTGGTCAAAGATTTAACCAGAAGCTTGTGGATGGCTACCAAAAGCGCCTAATTGAGGTGAAAATGGCCGAGGGTCATGTGACCAAATATTACCATTTCTGTATGCATATTTTTGACCCAGCAGATTTTGTCATATTTCTAGAAGACAATAGCATCTGTCTCCTCTTTTGTTTCTCCAGAGAGGCACAACTGACATGAACACCATCCTATAGCAACTTCAATAAAAAACAGTGGATGTGTAAAAAGGTTGCAGCGCTATATACGTTTCAGTCCCAGGCTACTGGTCACCTAAAACCTAATTAGCACATTACTAGTATTATGTAGGGAACTTATGTAATTCATTTATTACATAAGTAATAAATACAACTGTATAAAAGGCCAAGCTTTATCACTTCATGATTTAGCAAAGCAATACTTTGAAATGTATTCACAACCTTCATCTATAGAATCCACTACTGCCTCCATTTTTCACGAGACAAGGAAGAGAGAAGAGAGAAAGACTGAAGAGAGAAACTTTGCACCAAAAACAAATGACATTTTAAATTACTTAAGATTTCATTGGCGCAGGATTAGCATTATCAGGGTTCTGTCTTCAACCAAATCTGGTAGGTCATTTGTGCTGGAACTTGTAGGTGCTTGGAACAGAGCACCTCATTAAGAGCAGGGCTCTGTGTGTTGGTCAGGGCTGGAAGAGTCTGTGGGTGTGCCTCTGCGTCTGTGAGGATGTACACACAGGATTAGCCCAAATGAGACACTAAACAGCATCGAGATTGGATGTGCGAGCAATAATGCGTGCCTGCCAAGCACCTAAAAAGCACTTCTTACTTTATAAAGTACAGACATGGCAAATTCGCAGAGGATCAATATCACAGTCAATCTCTGAAATGATCAGAAATCACTGGACGTCCCCTTAAGCTATTGGTTAATAATAACTACTGGGCATTAACGAGAGATTTGAATTAATGCTTTGAGGCCACTTCCAAAAAAAACAATGCCTATAGGCAATAAGAGCAATGTTTTCACAGTAAGCATCATTCCCTTTTGGTCTTTCTACATTTATGGCAGGTGCAGAATCTATCTTAGAGGCATGGTCAGTGCTATTTTGGCAGAGACAGCGCTTTACTGTGGATCATTAGGTTTCTGAAATAGAGTTGAGTCTTGTCTCCTTCCTGATATTGCATCACTGTGATCCCCCTTCAGCAGAGATATCAGCCACCCCCTCACCATGGATGAATCATTGGTGGATGAGTCATAAACCTGCATGGATAATAATAATAGCAGCCTGCCCTCCCCTTCTGAATGCAAACCCACAGGAACTCTCTCAGGCACACACCCTAGCAGTGACATGGAAGTGTGCACGTACACAAATACTGTAGCTCCCATTTACAGCACTGGTGCCAGAACAGGGACTTCAACAAGACTTTAAATATGTATATTCATACATAATTAAATAAATAGCAAATACGTTTATACATATTTAGATTTATATATATGCTTATATATTTACTTATATGGCAAGTTTTATCTTATCGAAACGGTTATATCAAAAGATTTGCACCTAATACCACCATTATGACCACTCAAAATCATTTTATGTAGAATACAGCAGGATCAAATGAAGAACAATAATTCTTGAAATGCAAATACTGTGTACATACAAACACCATTTGTGAGTAAGGAGGCTACAGCATTTGACACAAGCATAAGCTAGCCATAAAACATCCAAAGTGCAGCTGAAGCAATGTGAAGGATGATGTTTTTTTTTTTATTAAGGATACGTAGTGAATGTTGGGTGATTCTTTTATTGGCTGGAGGTTCGATCAGAACCACCACAGTTCACCACTATGTAACAGCTGTAGACCAGCCTACTTAGCCTAACAAAAGCTTCAGTGATGTGTATAGGACCCTACAGTTCTCTCCAACAACCCCCCATGTATAACAGAGACCACCAAGCATCAAGTACTGCTGCTTCTCATCACCATAACAACTCCATGGGGCTTTCTGTTGGAGGAAGAGGGGAAGGCAGGAAAATTATGGGAATAACAGCATTCAACCAGGGCTCGGCTTCCTTTTCACCAGGGAGAGCTGCAAAGCCTGCACAGCCCAGGAGAGCCAATTAGCTCTGTGTACGTCATTGAGTCAATAGTAATAACAGCATTACTGTAGGATCAATACAAGGTCCCGCTAACACAAACAGTGGCCCAGACTCCACACCACCACCAAGGAGGAAATAATGCACAAAAAACTTTAGAGCCCAAACCAGAATGGGCAAAGCTCCCTGATAACAACCAAGCCCAGCAACTGTAAGGGCTACAAAGGCGAGCTGTACAATGGGTCTGTGGTATAACGATTGCATTATTCATTAAAAGCACATGAATTCAAGTCAATGTAAGCATTTTATAAATCAAATAGAATAAGGCAAAGGCATATATTTTGGTAGTTCTAAGCAGCTTGTTTGAAACACGCAACTTTTTTTGTCCTCTTATTAGAATGTTGATACTGTACAATTCAAATAATAGCAATATAGGACAGAGAAGCTGGCACTGGCTGTGAGCAGCACTTGGTGAAAGCACTCCATATAAACATTATTTAAAAAACTTTTCCAGGACAGCTCAATCGGCCTAAATTCAAGTACTGTGTGGCCGGCGTTAGGATACAAATCTTAGGGGTAGGGTTAAGGATTGATGGAGGTCTGATGTGTCAAATTCAGGTTAACCTCATTCCAGGAAAGATTTAAGGCTATCGAGTGTGTGCAGGATGCAGTTCATCCTGTCAGCAGTGTGTTTCGGTGAAGCAGACTCACCCCTGCAGGGACGACACCAGGCATACGAATATCCAAAGAGAAGTTGTGGGGGTTTGTCACGACTATCGGCTGCTTGGTCCTGGACATGCAGTCATTGGGATCTGACCAGGCACTTTCCTGATACCTTGGAGAGGAACAGATGAAGGGTTTTGGTTTATTTGAAGGATAATAAATAATAACCATAACAATAATTTTCATTATTATTAGATTCATATTTCTTAGTCACAGATCAACTCAGTAATGCAGAAGAAGTGTGTATATAGTTATACATCTCAAGTCAAACTAGAGTATCCACTTCAATCACTATCCAAAACAATAAAAAGGACCTGTCTCTTACCTTTTCAACCTGTACAGAGGGTTTTCAATCGCCAGGCTCTGGCTTTGACAGATGAATGCTAGCATCACCAGGCAGCACAGAGGGACTCCCATGTCGCCTATGGTTATCACACTGTTTCTGCTGCTGCTGTGTGGGTTTCCTTCTAGTCCGCCTGCTGATGTGGAGGAGAGGTCAGCAGTGCTGTGTGAGAAACAGCTGCAGGTCCTGGATCAGCGTTGTCCAGCGAGAGAAGAGAGCCTTTTAGACCAGAAGACAGTGGCTGTTTGACCTGGTTTCACAACACCATTAGACGGAGCCTCTTGTTTTTGTCTTCCTTCCTCGGGGTGGAACCAGCCTCTCGCTACCGCTCACTGTTTCTCAACACCTCTCCTCCTCCTTATCGTCTTAGTAATGGCTTCTACAGACTGCAGACACAAGGTGGGTGAGATGTGGGAGGGAGAGCTTCAGACATTCAGACAGTTTCTCTCATTCAGTATCGCTCTGCTTGGTTTAGGAGAAGGGATGTGAAGGGAGGTGATGTGAAAGGGATGGTGAGGAAGGAGGTGGTTGGTGGTATCTGCTGGCTCTCAATCACTCTTTCAGCATGTTGGCTGGAAATTTTATTTTGTTTCCTCCTTACAGGTAGTCACAACCTGGAAAAATGAAAGCACAGGTGTGTTTTGGACTGGTGAAGTTATATGCTGACAAAACAAATACTGACATAAAACCTAGCATAACAGCTGGCTCTTTTCGGTTAACCATTAACACTTGTGCCCATTGTGGTTCTAGTATTATCTGTCTAGCCTTCAACTAGTACCAAGCAAGTTGGTTCAAGCATCATTGGTCTCGCCCTCCTATTTCATAAAATATACCAGGTTGCTGTGTGAAGTGTGAAGTGTTATCACCACACATGCCAGCAAGGTCCTACTTGACTCTGCAATGAAAAAGATGGAAGAAGGGAGAGTGTGGTTGCTAGGATGTTACTAGGTGGTTGTTAAGGTGTCCAAAGTGGTTGCTAGGACATGCTATGTGGTATCTAGGGTGTTTCAATGTGGTTGCTAGGGTGTACTAGGTGGTTGCTAGTGTGTACTAGATCATTGCTAGGGTGCACTTGGTGGTTACTAGGGTGTACCTGGTGGACACAATCACAAACATTCCATAAAAATGTGTTTTGAGAAGTGATCTAGATGACACAGAATTAGCAATTCTAAAATTCCTTAGCTGCTCAGGCAGGACATTTCACAGTCTAGGAGCCCTGATGGTAAAATCACCTTTAGTCCTGAGTTCAGACAAAGCCTGATCAGTAAAAACCTCAAAATCAATTCAATACTACTCAGTTAATCTAATATATCTTTATGTTTGTAATTCCACCCCATCCCAGGGCCGTTACTGAAAAATAGCACTTTCACACCGTCAATTAACTTGCTTTAAAACCTTTAATCTCTACAATTCTCCAGATTCATCCTCGAGCACAGGACAAACAACCTCTCAAGTGTTTTTTGATTTGCTTCAACATTGTTACACTTGGCAAGCAAGAACCACAGCATTACCACCTAACAATGATTTAAGAATAACAAAGGACAAGTTGACACACTCATTATGACCTTATGTGGTTTTACATGACTTTTGTGACAGATATTTTTAGATATGTGGCAAAGCTGCTGAATCTGCAAAAATACTGTAGGCACCAGTACAAACTAGGAGGATCCTGCATCCTGTACTTGGCTGAAGTTGGCACATATCAAGCCCTGGAGCACACACAAAGCAAATTCTTGATTTGTAAAAGGAGAAGACAGAAAAGATACGATTTCCTGATGTCACAATTGCTATACCCAAAAAACAACCATCTTGATTTTCATGGAGATAAATGACTCAGATACAAAACACACTATATGAACCTACACCATGTGTGCCTTGTGGTGGCTGGATTCAATTTCTTCTACGGTGAATACATTATGTACTTAAGAATTATTGCCCATGTTTAATAGTATGTTGTGATATGCTATGATCGTTCTTCAGTTGTTACGAATGCAGAGTGTAAGAACTCTGAAATTCATTATTTACCCACATTAATCTAATTTAGTCTGGCTAACAGCATAATTGTACAGTACCAGATGAAACCAGAAGTTTAATAAATACTTACATTCTAAAAAGGTCTACTTTTTAAGCATCTATGGCATCAACACAATGTCCGTATTGTATATCTAACTTAATTTACTAACTACTAACTTTCTCTGTCAATAATATTACTGATGAGAGCAGAACTGCTAAAGAGAACTATCAAGGAACATTTTATTTATTGTATTTCATATAGATAACAAAGCTCATTCTGTAATTATTATTAAAGTATTGGCTAAAACATAAATACACAAATAATGATCCACACTACATGGCCAAAAAAGTGAGGAAATATCAAACTTGAAATGCAGTTTCAGGGGGTCTATTATGCCCCTTTTGGCTGCTGTCATAGCTAAGCGAAAGAAATTGTCTGTTCTTAATTAAATGAATCAGTAAAAAAAGAAGGCTACTTAAATGAGATAAACTTATTTCCACATGAAGAACCTACTAAGCATTCTTTCTACATACTGCGACTACTTGACCAGTTTTGATCATGTACATATTATATTTAGTAACCCTCTAATCTCAATTTTACATGCAGGGCAATGGGGATGTATCTCTATTCAAGGGTGAATTAAATTCTATGAACGAGTTTGAAATTACACAGCATTTATCCATCTGCCAACGTATTTGCTAACTGAAATAGATCCTAGATCTCATTTCCACTTTTCTTTGGCTATAGCACTGTTAGCCTCATCCCTACAGAAAATCAATGGGTGGGTGAGGCATAATGATTCCATAGTGGCTATTCAAAATACTTTCAAAATACTTTCAGCAATAATCCATTGCAATAATAAAAGTTTACTTTTTAATACTTGAGTACATTTAAAAGTAGAAACTTTTTGACTTACTCAAGTGTATTTTTATCGAGGTACTTGGACTTGTAATTGAGTAAGATTTTGAACCAGGATCCATACTTTAACTTACGTAGAATTTCTGGGTACTTTTTACACCCCTGAACCACTAGGATAATGACTTCTATGAAAGGGAGTAATTGAAATCAGGTAATCCAATCCATGAGATGACATTCAGGTGTGGGTTAGAGGTATCCTGTCATGTAAAACCCCGACAAAGTTTGGTTAACATTTCTATTGAAGTGGAATAGGTCCTGGTCAAAAGAAAAAGACCTCCAGAGAAGAGTTGTTGAGGCTCATAAGGCTGGAAAAGCATTTCCAAAGACTTGGGCCTCCGTCAGTCTACAGTCAGACAGATTGTATACAAATGAAGAAAAATCAGTGCCATTGCTACTCTCACTAGGAGTGGGCACCCAGCAATATGTTGCATAATGGTCAAGGAGGTGACAAAGAACACTACGGTAACGGCTAAGGATCTGCAGGCATCTCTTGAACTTTCTAATCTGTGACCACGAGTCTACAATAAGAAAAACACTAAACAAGAGTGGTGTTCATGGGAGGATACCAAGGAGGAAACCACTGCTCTCCACAAAAAACAATGCTGTCCATCTCAAGTTTGCATCAAGTTTGCATCATCAGCATGGTGGAGGGAGCATCATGGTTTGGGGCTGCTTTGCTGCCTCAGGGCCTGGACAGCTTACAATCACTGAGGCAACAATGAATTCCACATTGTATCAGGAAATTCTCCAGGAGAACATTAGGGTAACAGTCTGTGATCTGAAGCTTAACAGAGGTTGGGTCATGCTGGATGACAATGACCCCAAACACAAAAGCAAATCTACAGCAGAAAGGCTTAAACATGGAAAATTCATTCAAATTAACCCTACTGAAATGTTGTGGTATGACCTGAAGCAAGTCATTCATGCAAGACATCCCAACAATATCAATGAACTGAAACAGTTCTGTAAGGAGGAATGGTCCAAAATACCTCCTAACCGTTGTGCAGGTCTGATCAGCAACTACAGGAAACATTTGGTTGAGGTTATTGCTGCTAAAGGAAGTTCCACCAGTTACTAAATCTCCCCAACGCAAGCTGTTAACATTTGTATTTGTAATATATTCAATAAAGACAAAATAAAGTACACATTTTTTGTGTGTTATTTGTTAAATAACTATTATCTATTTTTAGGACTGATCAGACCATATTTTAGGAGTCATTTATACAGGAATGCAGGTAATTCAAAAGTATTTATTTGTGTGTTTTTTTGTTTAAGGAGAATGCTTATGATTTGATTTAAGATGCAGACATTTACCTGAGCTACATTTTGGCACTGTATAATTTAAATAATAAATAAAAACAAAATAAAAGGAAATCTAATTAATATAATTCATTTTGACAATTATATAGATATAGATATAGACTGAGATGTCATAGGAGTTGGTGATCATCTAGCTTAAATATGCCTTTTTGGGCACATAAATTGATCATTTTATAAATCATAGCCTTACTACATGGTTTCTTCTCAACAAGTTACAGGGCACCATAAAAAAACAGCTTAAGTAACTAACAGTGTTAGCTTTAGGCTATATTTACAACTTGGTAAAGCTAATGTCAGTCACACTGCTGTGCAAGAACTTGTGGATGTGTGGCTACCACTTCGTGCAAAGCAGGGAGGAATACATCTGAGAAGTAACGTCGGCTCGGAAGGCTGTAGCGTGGTTCAATATACTCTATCAGCTGTCCTCGGTCCTCCACCATGGAAAATGGCTGGTCGTTAAGAGCAATCATCTCCATTACCCTGTTTGTGATAGACTTGGCCTTTGCACTGTCCTTGTTAAATTTCTTTGTATTTTGTATTGGGCTACCAACCGTTGCTGCTGGTGGTGCGTTTTTTGGCTGCTTAGCAGTGACTTGTTCCCGATATTCTTCAAATGACTGATCAAATTGTTAGTGTTGAAGGATTTGACACAGTATCCTCCTTGCATTACTTCGCCTTTGCAAGTATTGCATACTGCAACCCTGGTGTCTTCTTTTGACACCGTGAAAAATGCCCAGACTGCTCACATTGGTTCATGTTAGGTTTGTAGATAGCTAGCCCACAATGCTGTTGTGCTGCGTCAACGTCATGTGCAGCGTCATGTACCCAAACAAATCCCGTGTGGCTGAAAAAACTAAGAAAACAAAACGTGCGACTAGACAGAGTAATAATCATCGGTTGATCACATTGGCCCAGTTTTGCTCATCGGACAGATACCGATATATGAAAAAAATCACTATCATCGGCAGATACCGATGTGGTCGCCGATATATTGTGCACCCCTACTTTATAGTGAACACCAAGCAAGTATTAAAGGTAAATCAAATTGTAATGAAGGGGAATTGGGAGTTATTTTTTTCCCTCAAAAATTATTACTTTTACTGCATGTTTTAACCAATGTTATAGCCAATGGAATGATTGCATTTATATTTCTTGATATATTATATGATATGTATAAACAGTCCTCTATATCAGAGCATGGCTCATGGCTCAGGGATATCATTACCTCCATCCTATATAATGATCTCTTCTTATTCCATAGAAAAATCCCCTGCAATTTTATCATGCTTACTACAGAAGGCCTTTTAGACCCCCACAGGTACTGAAACTTTTTGGTATCAGGGAGATAGAAGAGTAATCCGCCTTGATAAAATCTTGTCAATTTTTCCACAAGAAGTATTCAATTATGCAAATATAGGTTAAGATCACTATCTGTTATCATAGCCAGATCCTTAAAAAGGAAAAATTCTCATCAACTGCTTTGTCTACTTCTACGTCAGTTACTGATTTCCAATGTTTCTCAGAATACCCTTTGACAACCCCCAGAGAAGGGGCATGAACTTGTTGCTGTCAATCAAAGTTAGGTGTATGGGCATATAAATACAGCTTACTAGCCAATTAAGTCTGTGAACATTGAGATGTGTCTGATTGTGGCAATGCCCCTTACTCAAAATGCAAATATCTTGTGGCTATTGAGGCTACTCTCACTGAAGAAAGTGGTATCTCTGCCTCTTCTACGATGGATTCCTCCCTGTATGATTGGTGAACGTCGGTGAGTCTAGAAAGAAGCCCTCCTCTTTGAGTCTTAGTGACTGTCACCAAAACATTTACTGCTGTTTTACATAGCTCACAATTTTCTGCTACCAAAAAACAAAATTAACTCAGAAATGCAAGGTACATAATAGGGCTGGGTGATATATCGTGTTGTCTGATATCACAGATACAATTTTACTGAACGATATGAAAACTTATATCGAGATATTCAGCTTTTTACAGTGCTTAAATGTTATTTTTATTTTTCATTCCCCATCATTCCCTGTGCACTGCCGCTACCTACCAACATTCTCCGAGGCAAGCTTTAGTAAACGAAAATGGCTGGGAGCAGAGGAGACGACTCATTTAGTGGAGTTAATTTAGTTCCAAAAAGGGGTATGTCACCTCCACTATTTGGAAATACTTCGGATTTAAGCGGTCAGACAGAGAGCAAACCACCGTGGTGTGCAAACTGTGCCTAAGAGATGTTCCAACGAAAGGTGGTAATACCACAAACCTCTTCCACCACCTCAATAAAAATCACACGTTCGAATATCAATTGTGCATGAAACAGCGCTCTCTGGTCGAGTCGAACATGCCAGCCATGCATGAGCCTCAGGGTGCATTTTATAGAGGACTGGGAACTCAAAGGAACCTGTCTCCAGACAAGTTATGCCCCAGAAGACCACACAGGCGAGATCATCTCTCAAGGCCTGAGAAATGCTCTGAAATCCTGGAAACTCAACAAGACGCCTAAGATGTCTGTTTGCTGCTTTCATTAATAAAAGACCAGTATATTTTCTTTAGGTTAGCTGATCTATGTGACTTTGTATGGCAGGAGAAAATATTAATATTATAATATCTTTGATCTTGACTTTGATCTCACAAATTAAGGTGAACCAACCAGTTATGTCAAGTGTCGATAATGTCGGACCGTTACCTCATAGCGTACCACATATCACAGCAAACCTTCAAGCCTGCCACATTCCTTGGCGAGAATTACGACTAAATTTTAAAAATTTTGAATCCACCGCTGCATAGAGTACCATTGGCTAATTCAGCTGATGAGATTGGAAGTCTGTGTCAGCCCAAAAATCCAGATCAAAGTATGCTGACTGTTTATCCAATTTGGCTGAAAAGCTTTGGCCTCTGCTTTAACCTCATTAATGTCATCACCCTCAAAGTAATAACAGTATGAAACCAAAACAAAAGTATGTTGTTTTATAAATCCTTGAGAGAGAGCATAAATGTATATGATCTACGATTCATCATTATCCTGACCTTCCTTTGTCACCCAGCTCCAACAAACACTTCATGTTCAAAACTGACCATATGACAACAAAAACAGATTTTACTTACTAAACAAAACAAAAATCGTATTACTAAAAATTACTAAAATGTGATTTAGACACATCAAAATGCACACAAATATAAAATCTAAAATTGTTACCAAATTTAATACATGTAATACAAGATCTCAAATCTGTATGCAGTTTCGACCATGAGCTCTTTAGTTTAACATGGTTTAATAAAGCTAACCTTTCAGATTCCTGTGGTAAAGCAAAAAATGTATTGTGCCAAGCCAAAGTACATTGAGCTGCTTCTCTCCAATAAGATAATGAACTTCAGCTTAGCCTGGGTAGATACATTGTCAAGACGATAACGGCACAAATCAACTGGCGTCATTTCATAATTGTCTCAGCACTTGCTTTGTGCAACCCCAGTTCCATTTTGTCAACAAGATAAAGTCAAGCAATCTGTCACAAAATCTCCTCAGCATTACTCTAGTATGCACTCACTGCCAATGACACAATGCACACAATCCAATACTGGCAGTTTTGTATGTAAATAAAGTAATTAGTTAACAGTTCACTGTACAATCTTTTTTAAATCAAATTAGGCTGTGTAGATATACACCAAAGTCAGAAAGTATCCTTCTGTGAGTTTTGAATGTTATTTTCTAAAGGGTTCCTCGTCCTCTCTTACTCATGAAAAAAAGAAATGTTTTAGTAAGATTTAAGTTGCTTGCTAACCTCAGACTCCTTCAGTCTAAAAAAAAAAAAAAAAAAAAAACACATGCCTTTTCATAAAGTTGTAGACTGATAGCCAAACATTTCCCATCACACCAGCTTTTTACCATGGATAAACACACAAAGTCAAGGGCAAATCACTTCCTATTGATCCATGTTCTAATGTACTGTATATAGCCCACTGGAAAATGCAAACATTCATTTGGCATACTCCACTAAATCGGCTTCATTGAATGGACCCATTTCCTTACATTTCCTACCACACTATTTTCATACAGTGGGACCATTACCATAACAAAACAGCATACATAACCAACGTAATACATGCATTGGTACACAGATGCACACCTGATGGTGAAGTGGCTACAACTGCTCTGTGTTCTTCAATAATCATGCTTTTTAGCCATAAAGTTGCTGAAACTACACGGACAAAAAGCACAAGCTCTATGTCACAGCTGGGTAGAGATAGCCACACAGTGTAGAGTCTCAGAAGAAGTCTGTTACTTTTTTTTTTATCCTCACCACCACCATGGAGCTCCACCCTAACCCATCTGAGATTAGAGTATAACGGGTGCTAAGCTGCTTACCTGTTTGTCACATTTAGTTTGAAGCCCAGTGGATGTCTACGAAGGGCAAAAGTGAGGGAAAAAGAGGGCGGTGGATAGTTGTGATGATCAGCTTCCTTGGTGACTCACCGAGGAGAGAGAGAGGCTATGACAGAGTGAGGTAGAAAAAACATGGGAGAGGAGGAGTATAAAGGGGGAGTAGCTAGCTGACATCACAGCCTATAGATACAGAGGAAACTATGGAAACAAGGCTCAGGCACACTCCCACAGATCAGCGCGCATGCAACACACCATAAAAAGCAATAAATAGGGGTTTTGGTTTGAGAATTATTAATTTGTGGATTACCTATAGGTATCTAAAACCTAATAAAAAAAACGTATTTCATTAATGTTATTTGTAAACTGCATGTTTGTGCCATGAAGCACACATATTCCCAGTTTTTAACTGTCACATTGCTTTGAATGGGGTGTTCCTCCACTTAGAGGTAGTGCCAGTTTCTTTCAAATGATGTAAATGTCACTTGCTTGATATGATGGCAGCTGACAAACCTATTAGCATAACAGTGCACCTAGAGAAACACGCAGATCAGTCAGATATGGAGACTTGCAATGTAGGAAACCAGGTGAACTGAGGCTGATGAAACACTGGGGTGTTCATTCTCAGTGTAACAGCTGACCAACACTAATGGCAGGGCTGTAGCGTTGGGATAACAGAGGGAGATCTGCGTGGGGAGCCTGATGAAAACAAAGGCAGACCTACCCTGAAAACAAATTTAATTGTATGTATTGCATTCATGTCCATAGATAGGCCTTAAATGAATGCTGCATCGTGTTCCTCGCAGCAAGCCACTGTTGACGAGTAAAGGCAACTCTCACTAGTTAAATCAAAGCATGTCATTATTAGAAAATAGACATCTTTAGCTGACATCGATGTATCACAATCAGAAAACAAACTCATAGAGCGAGTTAAATAGCCAGCTACAATTACTTGTAGCTCAGTAATTTGTTCATGTGATGTCAGCGTCGGTATAATTTTGTCTTGAACCAGATGCCATTTTACAGAAGTGGTACGATAACGTTACATTTCAGACGAACCTGTTCTTCAAAAACAGCGTACAGAGCTTATTTACATGATGCTAAAGACAATAAAATAACCGTAAGCAAAAGCTAAGACCGCTTGAAAGCCAGTCATCTACCTTACCAACCTTGTTTTGCTGCGGACTGCAATAACACGTTACACCGGACGGACGTTGCTCAGACCTGAGGTCGTTTCCAACGACAGGCACGACATTGTTATCACCCTATCATAAGCTGCTGAGCATCTAGTTACCTAGTTTCATATCTAACGTTAATTGTCTTCTTGGCAAAGGTTTGGTGTTTAAAACGTGAGTATTTTCACAGATTTGCTCAGAATAGCACAGGCACATTTTATCGCATTAGAACTATGATTTTCTTAATTTAATGTCCATTCATAAAATGTCCATAATATACGTTAAGTAGCTATGCTGTGCGACGTAACTTTTTGGCAAAATATTTTTGTCGATTAAGGTTGATAAAATACCTGTTCAATCCATCGCTAGACATCGTTCAAGCTACCAGTAACATCCGCAGAATAGAGTGCTGCAGGAATCCTAGGAGTCCTAAAACCCGGAAATCCGGTTCCCTCGTCTCGAAGTCAATGGGTTTTTTGAATGAGTTTTTGGTTATATGCCTGAAATAAGGTCTGTGGTTAACACAAGCTTAAGAGATTTTCACGTTTTGCTCTACGACATAAAATACGTCAGTAAATACCCCGCTCGTGAATTTTGAAGCTTTTACGTGTCTTTAAAAAGGCGGTTGCTAACAAGTGGCTAAATGAGACTACAGAGGTTGTCGGGGACATTACACATCATCACGCCGAACACGGAAACTCATCTACTCACTAGTCCGCCTTTACAGCCTCTAGCCTTTGACTTCTTCCACTGACAGGTGGTGTCTGTGCAGCTGAAATTGTGGACAGCAAAGATGGCCAATGCAACTGCATGGCTGCATTTGTAGTCTCCAAGTGGGCATTCACATTGTGTTGAGAGAATATCCTCTTCACCTGTAGAGACCTGTGTAGTGGTGGGTTTCATGTTAATAGTTGCCAGTTAGTTTGTAGTTAATTTTAATAAACTTATTTTATGGGAATGTGTGTGTGTCTAAGTGATTTTTACATTTGAAGATCTTAATTCTATAGTTTTGCTGTTGGGGCGAGGTTGTATTCTACTTCACTCTGGTCAGCTCACAATAATACAAAGCTTATTTGTGATAAAGGTTGAATTTGCAAAATCTACTTATGGCATTATACCAACATGACATTGGACAGATCAGGTGAGGACACTATCTGCTGCTCTCTTTCATATATTCATATATATATATATGAATTCATATATAGCATATATATATAGCTGGACAACGTAGTTAAATATATGAAAAATCTTATGTTTTTTTTAGTATGCAGGTTATATTTATGTAATGTTAATAACAGACCAGCATACTGGTCTATAATGATAATTATATAACACTAATATGAATTAATACATTATACTCCTCCCTCTCTTGCTAACGTCTCTCACCGACACTCGATAGACCTTGTCCCTTAAGCTATCCCTGACAGCACCGCTAAGTAGACCAGCATCTAGGCTGCACTGCTCTACATGTCCTGACTTGCAGTGGTTCTCGCCCCTATCTACACTTTTTTGGTCGTCTTTGAAAAAGGATGTGAGACTGGCAATTGACACAGCCATGACCACTAGCTAGATCAGGTCACACTAAGAGGAAAGGCTTTTGTAGAAGAGGTAAGCGTGCAAAATCAAATTACAAGTTGGAAGCTTAGTGGTGGTGACGTTGAAGTCATGCGACCGTGGTGTAGTTCGTTTATAGCCTAACGTTAGCTTTTTACTTCTGGCGATTGCATTTACGCTTCAAAAATCATAAAAGTGGTCTTTATTTGTGAAGATTATTTTGCTGAACAAAACGTGTAAGTATCATAAACTTTTGTTGGCCACAGAGCTTATGTTCTGCAATATTCCAAAATCCAATGGAAAAATCCCATTGGCTTTTTGAGGAGGGAACCAGGGCGATGCTAACTTCCGAGTTGGTTTACAAAAATGCGTCATCCCTGCAGCACTCTATTGCTATACAGCGAGCGAGAACCAGCACTTCCGGCCAGGACTTTCAAAATAAAGAAACGTATAAATAAATATATTTAATGAGGAATATGACGTATATTAAGAGACCAATGCTTTTTTTCAAAAGTACTTTTTCATTGCATGTATTCATAGCCGTATAGGCATATACAAGATATAAAGTCTCTTTGTCTATTTTAACCCACAGTTGCAGGCAGGTTGGCCTAGCGGTTAGAGAGACCAACCCATCACCGGAGGGTTGCTGGTTCAATTCCCGGCACCACCAGGAGGGTGTATTCCAGCTGTGAGCTGGTGATTGAAAAATGACTGATGTCACAGCTATAGTGCC
>OOFE01046747.1:0-10117 GCA_900323365.1 Monocentris japonica
GGGGGAATCTGCATCCACATCCGGCCCCAAATTTCACCTCGCTCTGCAAAATGAGAAGGGGGGAAATGACTTAGGATGCCATTTATCAATGTTTCACAAAGTACAACAAGAGCCTAGGTGTTGTTTCCGCGAGAGAGGGAGAAGACAGAAAAGAAATGAGCACTTCCTAATTTGCTCGTAAAAGGCAAGTGATTTTCTATGGCTGACTAACTTATCGGGCTCCGACACAGCGGGAAGGGCTGTTTTACGTCGTCACCTGGGCACCGCAATCAGAAAAAAAACATGCTTGCACCCTCTACTCGACACACCACTAAAGGGTGGCGGGGGGGGGAGGGATCCTCAACACGCACCCCTCCCCCGATATAATTAGTTTTCTCTGCCGCACCTAATTAACCTTTGTCTGCTTGGTACTTAGGCATCTCATTCACAAGCCAAGCGCTCTTTCATTAACGCTTTTTGTTTATAATGTGTCGTACCAGTCACGGTGAGGCGGTTCTTTGTAATCTGTCGACTCTTTCTACCGCTGTACTCGAAGCAAGGCGCCGCCTGCATGTCAGCAGACAAGTGGCACAATAGCAGGGAGGAGCTGAACTGGGTTTTGCAATGATAGATGTGAAAGAGGCCATGGAGAGAATATCCCAGCGAGCGCTTGCCGGATGGCGATGTACAGGAGGTGCACAAGTTCAACGTTGACATGACCCTTTTCTCAATATGATATCATGGAACAGTAAAAAATCATATTACAAACAGCTTTGAAGACTGTGCTGAACTGGTGTCGGAGAGATACTGAGGTCCTGATTTCACGAAACGATGCAGATAACAGACTATCTCGACTTTCACTGCGCTTGAACGTCATCGATAAACGGCAAGGGTGGTGGCTGATCAAACGCACACACATGCAAGCGGGATACATACACTTGAATGTCCAGCATAATCCGCTTGTCCTCTTCAACGTGGATGCCCCAGATACAGTCCTGGCCTTTATCGTAGGCTTCGGGCCAGTTGGGCGAGAGCACCACTCCAGCCGAATCTGTGATCTCGCCGCTGCACACAGCTGCAACACAAACACACACGAATGCATCCACATGTATACTCACAACCAGGGTGTAGGCACAAAAAGACACCGAAATTAAGAGAGATATACAGTATGCTGAGTGTACAATGTTCTGAAATGTTCATGTGGCAATTCATTGCAACAACGCACACACACACAAACCTCGACAGGCAGGCTCGGTTTCATTCCACTGGGGATTGTTGGGGTCCATGCATTCAATAGTGACGGATCCTTGTTCCAGAGTATAGCCAGGGTCGCAGGAGAATTCCACCACAGCTCCCACTGCCCACGTACTGTCGCTACTGGTCAGGTTTCCATATTTCACAAACGGCTCGTAGCAGTGGCCTGCCGCAAAGGCTGCAGAGAAGACGTGTGGTTAGGCTACGTGAAAAGGTCAGAGGGTAGGTAGTGTTAGTGTTAGTGACCATATAATGATCAAATTGAACAACTTGATAATTTACACAGCCACTGATCATTACTAATGAAACCTTGATGTTGAAAACTGATGAACCTCTGTCCAAGTAAGTTAAGTTAAGCCATAGAGTTACTTCAAAGTTAGGGTTCGTTATCTGGAGCTAGCTGATGTTAGCCAGCTAGCGAGCTAGCAAGCTAAGCTCTGGTTTTATCCAACATATCCATTAGTCTGTCACAAAGGCAAGTCTGGTCAAGTTACTGTTGTCAAGTCAAAGCAGTCAAATCGCAAGTACGTCAAATCTCACAGCAGACAGTTGCATTTCAAGTCACAAGTCCGGATATATGCGACTCGAGTCAAAGTGTCAAGTTTCCAGCCCTGAAAGTCAGTGTTGCATAGCTGTATCATTTCAGTCATCCACCCAGTTAAATCACGGCTCCAACTCTGCCATCAACAAAGGAGGTTACAAGTTATACTATCACTGACTTGTTATTCTTGATCATAAATCAGCTGGATCCTGAAAGACAGATTTAGGCTGCTCATCATGGTGGAAACTAACAAAAGTGGAATTAAGATTCTTTTACGAGGTTGGTTCAAAGTGATTACTGGTATCACACACATGGATTTCACATTGTAGATTGTAGTTGGGTCATAGTGTGTAGTAAAATATCATTACTTCAGAATTGCAGCAGAAATTGGTTTTGTAAACACAGACGGGGGAAGTGAAACCAGAAAGAAGCAAGATTAAGACGGAATGAAGATCTGTGATTTCTTTCTCCATTTTTCAATATCAGGATGAAAGATCATCCCGTCATGAATGACAGCAGCCTGACCTGCAAAGTCCGGTTCATCTCCCAATGGGCACCCATATCCTAGCAACCATTTTCTGTCATTACTCTGTCAATAAACAGCCAGAAAACCATGTTGTTTTTTTTATTACCAAAGAACAAGCACACACAATATTTATATTCTTGTAGAGCATCTGCTATGAAATTAGGGGAAATGGCATTTTGTCTAACAGGTTCCATTTAAATATAAATTTTGTATGGATACACACAGGGGTACAAAGGATGCCCATCTACTTTCCTGTCAAGATTAAGATTTGAAAAACATTTTGAACATGTGATTTTAAACCTTTTGACAGAGCTTAACAGAAAATGAGGGCATTTGGAGAGCTTTCGGCCATCAATCACTAACAAATGTAGAGCATAAAATGATGAACAGCGATCATTATGACTTGTCTCCCATGGCTTGAATCCAGCTGAACTCTGATGACTCCACCTGTGCAGGTAAAGAGGAAAAGGGAATATTACAGCCTGTCGCAAAACAGATGCAACAATTAAAATAATGTACTCGGACTACAGAGCTAAGATTAATGAGTTTATTTATCAGTTTATTTTGTGTTATTATCTAAACAAACAGTGGCTATAGAAATTGCCCACAGGAATTTGACTTTGCTTTAGTTATGAGCTTAAAATGTCAACACCAGACTGCCAATAGTTTAATTAACAAAAGGCAGAAATGAAAGCTAAGTAGCTAGCCAGCAAAGTTAGCACACGGGTAATGGAGGCTTATCCATGTTTGGCTAACATTATGTCAGTGTCATGTTTCCAGCACACATTGAGGTTACATGTGAACATGGTACAGTTACAATGTTCAGGTAAATAAACACAAGGCTAAAATACGCTCACTTACTGTGAAAGACGGATACCCGCTGCCTTTGTTGACATCTGTTTCATGTAACAGCATCTGATTGGCTGAGCGGGTCCCTTACTCAGAATCCTACCAATGGTGCAGTGACATCACTCTCTGGGAATTATGGGAAATAGCTAGCAAAGCTAGCTTCACTCATGCGTGTGTCTACTTATACAGTATATAGGTCAGTGGTTTAGAACAGCAAATGTAAAAGCTTTCATGAACTGGCTATAGGTTGAATCATTATTGTGGTATATCAATCAGACAGAGAGCATTTATTTATTTAGATAAAAATAATAAAAAATAAAATTAATATTTACACATAAAGGCAGGTAGCATTGGCACAGCGCAGCATACATGGATGTTGACAATGACGCGAGGTAACCGTATAGCCAGGCACACCAACCCAGGGAGACATACATGGCAAAAGACCAACAGAGCCATTGCGCTATTAAAACTCAAGACAGTTTCAGTACAGTTTAGAGCAGTGCTTCTCAAGAATATGATTAACACACATTGAAGCAGAGAGGAACTAGCTAGTGAAATGAGCTGTTGTAGTGATAGGTTGGAATGAAAACCTGCAGACTCTTTGGACACAATGTCACACGGTTGAGAAACACTGCTACTAATGAGGCGGCTAGAAATGAATCAATATGGTTCAGCTATGGGTCCCACATGTTGTGACAACCTTTGCAGATACGTGCAAGATGCAGGTCAAATATTAATTGGTATAAAGTCCATTGTAAGCTTATGCCAAGACTTTCTTGTTGGGAGTCCTTGATCCAATACATTAGGATGCTCTATCCGGCAGAAAGGGTGAAAATATAAAACAGTCTCTTTCATACCATTGACTATATACAATGAATGTAATCGTGATATGTATTCATGTTATCCTATATGTTGACATACATTCAAGGATGGTGTCCAGCTGATAACGGAGGCAAGCATCAACGCTGGGGCAGTACATACGGACGAATGAACGGATGAAGAGTGGGAATGGTGTGCGTCTTACATCAGGGTAAGAGAGGGGCCATCAAAACTGTTCTGCAGATGGACCGAACAGTATTACATGCTGTTAAAGGCCATAACGAGGTCCATTAAAAATATGCATGGCTGCTCCCTTGGGACCTAATCCCATTTGCTACAGCGAATCAGAGGCCTAAACAGATTACATCAATTCTATTGGATAATGACTGAATATTTTTTTGCGAGCAGGCCTCGACAGGGGCACTCTGTCTGAGATGGAATAGAGACATGCAGTGCATCTGAGAGGGGTGATAAGCGCAGGTGCTCATCCAGGCTCTTGTCATCTCCCGCCTGGACTACTGCAACTTCCTCCTTGCTGGTGTCCCAGCGTCTGCCATCAGACCTCTGGAGCTTGTTCAGAAAGCTGCAGCTCGTCTGGTGTTTGACCATCCCAAGGTCTCCCACACAACTACCCTTCTCCGTTCTCTACACTGGCTCTCTGTAGCAGCTTGCATCCAGTTCAAGACCCTGGTGCTAGCCTATAGGGCAGTGAAAGGAACAGCTCCTTCTTACCTCCAGGCTACGATCAAACCTTACACCCCCGCCCGACCACTTCGCTCTGCTGCCTCGAGGCGACTGGTTGCCCCGTCACTCAGAGGCTCCTGTGGCCGATCTACACGGTCACGACTCTTTTCTATCCTGGCCCAACAGTGGTGGAATGAACTCCCCACTGATGTCAGGACAGCAGTCACTGCCCATCTTTCGCCGCAGGCTGAAAACCCACCTCTTCAAGAAACACTTATTTGTCTCATTTGTTTAAAAAAAAAAACTAGGTAGCTAACTTATTGCACTTTTACCTTAGCACTGGTTATGCTCTTAGATGCTTGTTTAGGAAGGAAATGCACTTACAATTTCTGGTGACTAGTAGTTCTTTTGCCTACCTATGTTGAATGCACTTATTGTAAGTCGCTTTGGATAATGTAATGTAATGATAAGTGGTGAGAAGAATGTGGGGAGAAAAGAAGCTGCAGGTAGAAGCTGCAGGTAAATATTGTCTCAATATGACCTTGGGGAGAGGATTTTGAAGATTGTCCTTGATTCATCTGTTCCCGCGTACAATATTTCCAAATGGAGCATAAAACTGGCTGTATTCGGGGGGGTGCATTGTAACTCTGCAGCTGTATGATAGCCGCAAAAGAATATGCACTGACCAAGGCTATAAAAGAGGTAGGGGAGAGAACTACGCCTGCAGGGATTTCGCAAAAACAGGCATTTTCTCTTGGGTTTTGAGAAAGAGGAATGCAAATATCACACTGTGATGTTTAGTTCCTGTTTGAATGAAATGGCGGGCAAGCTAATCGTGCATGCACACACACGTGCACGGACACACACTTCAAGGTGATATACAATGTCAATATTCAATTCAGGACTTGTAAACGTAAAAAAAAAGACTTAAAAAATATGACTATGGGCAAAAAAAGAAGAAATACAGAAATATGAGGACTTGTGATGCATTGCAAGCAGATTATAAGCCTATTAGAAGCGTAAGCTTTCCTTACAATACAATCACACATCAGGAAATTAACTTGAAGGATTTTTATGTCAAAATCCAGCTGTCTTATCAGCCTAAATTACAAAGTGGGGATGCAATAGGGAACAGCGTCCCAAACTGGCTCTTGTAACAATAAGAGAGACCATGCACAACATCCCAGAATCAACAAAAGATTTATCTAGAGCAGAATTACCGAAGTAAAACATCTAAACAGGTGTGTAAGTCAGTGGCATCTGTAGTGTAGGGCATGCATGGATAGGCGTAGAGCAAAGGGTGGACAAACAGTCAAACAAACAAAGTCACAAAACAGATGGAGGAGGCCAAAAAAAGAGAGAGCAAAGTGTGCCAGGAGAGCCAGAGCTCTGACCAGGTGTAATCAGTCTGGCTGACTACCCACCCAGCTCTGTCGCTGTAAAGAAGACAGACCAGAACCAATGGCGAACAGAGGGGGGGCAGGACGTCACAAGAGTGAAAGCAAAACTGTCTCCTAAACAGCTGAGCGCTCCCTCCAGAGAGGACTCACCAACATTAGAGCTTTTGCTTCTCTTGTTGTCCCTTTGTTATCCTGTGGTATAAAGTGATGACAGACCGGCCCAGTTGGTAAACATGAATGTGCTGTGTGCAGTTTGCTGACATCATGTATTGGGTATTAATGCCCTCAAATTTCAAACTGTTAACTCTCGCTGCCATGTGGGGCCGCCAACATGCCAAAATTCTGGTTGTAGCTTTAATATGATGTCATTAACTATATAGCTGCCCCCTAACACTTTCAACCCCTTATAATGCCTTATGAGCAGCACTTATAGCGTTACCAAGAAGTCTATGTGTCCATTATTTTGTAGGTGATCATTTCTAATGCTGTGTTCTCATCATATCATAAGAAGCAAAATCAACATCTTGTTGCTACAACGTGGAAGCATTCGTGTGTCTAGCTTGTTGGAACACTCACGTCCAAGATGGTGATCGCAAGGTCAATTGTAAACCTTTACCAGTTTACAATTGACCTCAATTGAGTTTACCGACATCAAACATCAACAAACTGCAGATGTTTCTTGTAAATAGTTGATTGTATTAATGTCAACACACACTTCCGCAAATTGTGAGAAGTGGGAGATATCGGAGCTGACAAAAAATTCCCACATGTCCTACTTGTACTTACCACTAGGAAGTTGACGTAGATGTTTTCCCAGTCAGCAGCTCATATTTACCGTAAATCCAATATGACATGAACGTGGCATAAGGAATGGCATCACCTGAGTGATGGGGAGGACAATGTGTTATTATTAGAAATGAATAATCCATAACTCTTGTGCCTACCTTGATATCTGATGGCAATGCCAGTGGATGTGCCTGCAGCATCTGTAGTCAGTTCAATAAAGAGATGCCTGGAGGTGCTGACCAGGCCTTCATTGGGCAGGTACTCCACCTCATATGAATCATACAGAGCAGCCGCATCTATGCTATTCCCATTCTTGATTAGCATCCTAGAAGAGAGGGAACAAAGAATAATCATGGTCACACTTTACTTGAAGCAGGACTTCCCTTTTCATGTGTATTCCAGACAAGGAAAGTCAGGGAATTTGATGGAATTCTTTGGGGAAGTTTGGCAATATCAGGGAATTTTACAACTGGGTCACATTATAGTAATATACCAGAATGTGTTTTCTGACTTGTTTTGCACGTTCATTGCATTAGACGGAGCTTTTCAGTTCAGCTATAGAGGAAACAAGACTGTTCACCCCTTTAGAAAAACAACATCAACAAACCAGAAAGGAAGAACATTTTTAGGTCATGGAAGTGCTCCGACTGAGTTACTGAAAGGCACAACATTTTACATCAGTGTGGGAACTTTGTTAAAGTGCTGCTCATCAGGCATTATAATGCAGCCATAAGCACATTATAAGTGCATGATAATTATTATAATAAGAGCATGACATAAGAAACAATGTGCCACAAACTTGGCACAAACATAAAACAGGATAATAATTGAATGCAAGTCGATACAAATGAGTTTTTCAGTTGGCTTTTAAAAGAAGATACAGAGTTAGAGGAACATATTTCTTCAGGCAAATTGTTCCTGAGTTTAGGTGCCCTAATTGCAAAGGCTCGATCACCTTTAGACTTTAACCTGGCCATTTGCACAGTCAAAAGAGTTTTGTCAACAAATTTGACACAACGCTTCTGCACTTAAGGGGATAACAATTCAGGAATGTAAGCTGGAGCATTCTCTAAAAGGGGGTAATTGAAGTCAGGTGATGCAATCAATGAGATAACATTCAGGTGTGGCTTAGAGGTGTCCTGTCATATAAAAACCAACAGAGTCTGCTCTCCAAAAAAAAAAAAAGAGATCTGTTCATATGCCCCGGTCAAAAGAGGACCTCCAGAGAAGAGTTGTTGAGGCTCATTAGCCTGGAAAAGGCTCCAAAAGCATTTCCAAAGACTTGGGCCTCCATCAGTCTACAGTCAGACAGATTGTATACAAATGGAGAAAATTGAGTGCCTACTCAATGAGTTACTACTCTCCCTAGGAGTGGACGTCCAGCAAAGATCACAGTAAAAGCACTATGCATAATGGTCAAGGAGGTGACAAAGATCCCCAAGGTAACAGCTAAGGATCTACAGGCAACTCTTGAACTTTCTAACATCTGTGTCCACAAGTCCACAATAAGAAAAACACTAAGAGTGGTGTTCTTGGGAGTATACCAAGGAGAAAACCATATACCACCTGGATGTTCCACAAAGCTACTGGAACAATGTTCTGTGGACAGATGAGACAAAAATTTAACTTTTTGGCAAAAGGGCACAACGCTATGTTTGAACAATATATTCAGTAAAAACATGTAAAAGTAAAAATTTGCTATGTGGTATTTGTTAAATCACATTGTGTTGATCTATTTTTATGACATGGATGAAGACCAGAGCATATTTAAGAAGCCCTTTATACAGGAATGCAGGTATTTCAAAAGGGTTCACAAACTTCTTTCTTTCTCCCAACTGTAGGTATGCAATTACTGAGAAAGGAGGGGTCCAGACCAGGTTTTTTAAGAAAGGGCTGGACATGTTTAAAATAAGACGCAACAGTTGTAATGGCCTCCTTTAGTAGCCTGGTCGGTAAAATATCTAATGAACAGGATGAACAATTCATAAGAGAGATAATCTCCAGAAGAGATTGTTCTGAGATTTGCTCAAGAGAACCAAATGATGCCTTTGGTTGAAGGAAAACATTCAGATCACGATCAGGTGGTGCAATCTGATTTCTAATCTTCTCAACTTTCTCTGTAAAGAAGACCAAGAAGTTTTCACATACAGCAAGTGTGATCAATATTATTGGACATAGGTGCATTCACCACCCAATCAATAGTCTTAAAGTTCTTGGGTTATTTATTCTCTCAGCAATAAGTCTGGAGAAATATTTTTCCCTCGCAGCCTTAAGTGCAACATTGAATTTTGCCAACAATGCCTTCATGCGTAAATGAAAAACAACAACCTCACTACTCTTCCATTTACGCTCCACTTTACCAACATTCTCTTTTAAGAGCCCCGGTCTGCTCATCGAACCATGGGAAGCTTTTGACACAATGTTTTCTTTTCAGCTCAAGAGGAGCAACATCATCTAGAGTAACCAAGCAAATAGAGTTAAAATGTTCAACCAAATTCATAGGTAGACTGTGGGAAATTGGCAAAGATAATTAAATTTTTTTTTTTTAATTTACTAGCAGTGGAGTTTATCATGTGTGTCCGAATCAAACAACGAGAAGAACAGGGAATTTACAAAAAATAATGAGACA
Organism: Monocentris japonica; assembly: GCA_900323365.1. NCBI lineage: Eukaryota > Metazoa > Chordata > Actinopteri > Trachichthyiformes > Monocentridae > Monocentris > Monocentris japonica. The sequence goes on from OOFE01046747.1 coordinate 9,468, forward strand.
AACAAATCCTTCTTTTCTACTTTTCTAAGTGAGGCCAAAGGTCATAACCAGTGTAGGACCAAGCTTATGTGTTGGTCCAGTTACAGATTGTTTTAAGTTAAAGTTAAACTGTAGAGTTATTGACATGATATTAAATCAAATCTAACTTTCTGATGTTTATCTGATGATTGTATTGTAAGAAAAGATTATCTATGCTTATAATGGAATTATAATCAGTTTGTAATGCATCACAAGGCACTTTGAGTAAAGTGTTACCATAATTTCTTGTTATCTAACATGGGAACACAAAGGAATACAACAAGATTTGGTAGATTGTCCTGTTGGTCAGCTTACACTATGCAGATGTTAGCATACACTATGTTGAATCATAGTAGGCTCCATGCTAACACTTTAGCATGCACTATGTTGAGTGATAGTTGGCTCTGTGATAACACTTTAACATATATTATGTTGAGTGATAGTAAGCTGCATGCTAACACTGTAGCATATACTATGTTGAGTGATGGTAGGCGCCATGCTAACACTTTAGCATATACTATGTTGAGTGATGGTAGGCTCCATGCTAACACTTTAGCATATACTATGTTGAGTGATGGTAGGCTCCATGCTAACACTGTAGCATATACTATGTTGAGTGATAGTAGGCTCCA
>OOFE01046752.1:0-11263 GCA_900323365.1 Monocentris japonica
GGCACTCCTATGACAGACTTCGCCATCACGCAATGACCGTGAAAGTCAGGTTCCGGTAGGTAGCCTATGGTGTCCCGCCTACAGAGAATGATTGACGTCCTAACTGAAGACCCGCCTTGCTGAGAGGACTGACATCTCATTTTCATTCTGACACCAAAAGAGCGTGGTGAGATGTAAATATAAATGCAATCGACTGGGGGCGCTATTTCGCTTATTGCATTTGAATATTGTCCACTGTACAGCAGGTGAAGTCTTTGGAAATGAAATGTCATATGCTGTTTTCATTTTCATTTTCAAATTGTTAGAAAATTGCATTTTAATTTTAATTGTGACTTAAATATTGCTTGCGTAAAGGGAAAATCAGGTTACATTGTTTATATTGCATTTTAATTCTCAAATCTGAATTAACATTTGAATATTGTCCAATGTACAGCGGGGTACGACTTTGAAAATGAAATGTCAAACAGCTTGTCCATTTTCATTTTAATATGGTCATAGAGCGCCCATACCAGTATGTGAAAATGAAAATGCAATAATCCAATTTGCATTTTAATTTTAATTTTTAATCAAATAACACATACATATGTTGAGAATTATAATGCTATTGTGGAATTACATTTTCATTTTCTAGTTTACATTATCATTTTAATAAAGTCCCCTATAGGTTTCCACATATAAGCATTCAAAACAGTTTTATCTATAAATTCTGCGGAACCCAAAACAGTTAGAGATTGGCTGTTGTCTGGTCCGGTGATCTCTTGGCTTGATCCGATTGGCCGGCCCCAACTGAGCTAGCCAGTCTAGCGAGAGGTTTATCCTAGATACCCCAGCTTTCCTGTCGACCTGCCAGGCTGCATACCAGAGGCTTTTCTTTGAAACATCGCTGGATCCTCGGTAAGTCTCCCTTCTGGCTTTTTTTTTTAACCGACGTAGGGTTGTATGGTTGCGGACCCCAGTCAGCTGCAGCCCCACGCGAATCATCGGCCAGGTCTGCAGACTACTCTCAGCCTGGATCAACAAGGCAGACCCTTCTCATCTCGCTTCGTTGCCCCCCGGTCATCGGCGCGTGTGTTGTTTTTTTGCCGTTGCAATCGTCAGAGCATGAGAAGGCGTTGTGGCCGCAGCCTGCAGGTTCCGTGTGTCAGGGAAGTCGTCGAAGATGCAGCAGTCTCCCGATAACAGGAATCAATCTATTCGACCGCTTCTAGTCAAGCTTGTAACATTCAGTGATTGCTGTTTTTTTGCGCAAGCCAGACAGATCCAGTCGGAACCAGTTGTTGTCAAAGGAACACGGTTGTGCGCTGCTGTCATCGGGGGGTTTGCCTGCAGAGTAACAACAAGCTCTGGGTGTCACGCAGACTATTTGCAGTACGGTTAAGCTAAAGTATCGCATATCTCTGTTTTGTCTCTGCATGTGTCTAAAGCAGCGATTCACAAACTTTTTCCATGTCGAGCCCCCCCTTCTCCACCCAAATCCATATGCATTACACCACGAACCCCAATTGGAAAAGATGTTGTTCTGAACCCCATCTGAGAAGTTGTTTTGGTGTTAGTTATATTTTAGTATAGAATTGCATAACTGTCCATGCTGTAGGTGGATAATAATAATAACCACAGTCCATGACAACCACTCATATACAACTGCTCCTTATACATTCTCTCATTGTGCTTAGTGAGTGAAATAATGATGAAATTAAACAATTTCTTATTTTGCTGAGGACAACAACAGCTCCTCTAATTCAAATGACATAAACCTGCTGAGTGGGATGATTTCAGTAGTTCTTTAGTGAGGAGAGCCAGTCAAGACCAGTTGGGATGTGTTGACTAGTCAGCCTGAAACTGCCTTAAAAAATATAAATAAAAAAAAAAAAAACACTCAAACAAAGTGAAATTTTAACAATATAACTTGTGTTACTCTATCAACAAAGAGAGAGATTTTACGCAAACATATAAGCATATACACCGATCAGCCACCACATTAAAACCACTGACAGGTGAAGTGAAAAACATTGATTATCTCGTTACAATGGCACCTGTCAAGGGGTGGGATATATTGGGAAGCAAGTGAACAGTCAGTTCTTGAAGTTGATTTGTTGAAAGCAGGAAAAATAGGCAAGCGTAAGGATCCGAGCGACTTTGACAAGGGCCAAATTGTGATGGCTAGACGACTTGGTCAGAGCATCTCCAAAATGGCAGGTCTTGTGGGGTGTTCCCGGTATGCAGTGGTTAGGAGCAATGGAAGAAGGTGGCCTGGTCTGATGAATCACGTTGTCTTTGACATCATGTGGACGGCCGGGTGCATGTACGTCATTTATCTGGGGAAGAGATGGCACCAGGATGCATTATGGGAAGAAGGTAAGCCGACAGAGGCAGTATGATGCTCTGGGCAATGTTCTGCTGGGAAACCTTGGATCCTGGCATTCATGTGGATGTTACTTTGACACGTACCACCTACCTAAACATTGTTGCAGATCAAGTACACCCCTTCATGGCAATGGTATTCCCTGATGGCAGTGGCCTTTTTCAGCAGGATAATGTGCCCTGCCACACTGCAAAAATTGCTCAGGAATGGTTTGAGGAACATGACAGAGTTCAAGGTGTTGACTTGGCCTCCAAATTCCCCAGATCTCAAGCCAGTCGAGCATCTGTGGGATGTGCTGGAAGAACAAGTCCGATCCATGGAGGCCCCACCTCACCCCAACTTACAGGACTTAAAGGATCTGCTGCTAACGTCTTGGTGCCAGATACCACAGGACACCTTCAGAGGAGTCCATGCCTCGACGGGTCAGAACTGTTTTGGCGGCACCTGCACAATATTAAGCAGGTGGTTTTAATATTATGGTTGATTGGTGTATATCAAGCAGGACTGCACTGTGAATTGCGATTAAAGGAAAATTCCACCCTCAAATCCTCTTATTTTTTTGTGATGATGTTTTGTAATTCACCTTTTGATTGTATCCACCTTCCCTCAACCTGCCTTGGAATCATGATTTTCTGCATTTCCCAGAATGCCTTTTAACAACCCTCAGAGAACGCGTATGAAGTTGTCGCTGCTGCATTCACATTATGTCAGACGAAGCAGAAATATTTCCCATTGCTTCCCATTGTTCACACATTCAACTTGTTGGGAAGCCCTTGTCTATTGCTAGCTAGCTCCATAGCAACAACTTGTTAACAAGTTGTCAATCAAACAAACAGCAGCACCTATTTGTAGTTCATCATGAACAGAGTCGATTGTGCAGAAGTGTACTAGTGTGAATATAACTAGTAATCATTATTTTTATTACCTTGGACTTTGCTAGATTTGCAGCAACCATACTTGACACACTACCACCTTTGTCAGTTGCTTTTTTTGGCTTGAGATCTAGGTTTATTAGCTTTTTGCAGCTGAAATGTTTTGCGACGCCAGACAGTAAAACCCTTACTTATTGTTGTTTTCGCCTGTCCAATTAAAGGTGCAATGTCAATGTTTCCTCTAAACTGTATTAGCTGTGGTCATTATGGTGGCAGAACCAGGTTTTGTTCCCAGTACCAGCTAGAATATATGCTGTGGTTTGGACTAGCTGTAATGCTACCGTGATTGGCTTATATTTTGTTTGGTTTGGGTGAGAAGTAAGGCCAGAAGTCTCTCTTAGCAGATAGTACTGTACTCCATACAGTCAAATAAGAGCACCAGGCTGAGGGGCGATGTAACGTAAATGCTGGTATCTTGGATAAATTGCTAGTTGTTTGTTATGTTACTTTAATTCAAACCATTAAAATATATCAGCTTGTATGAAGGGAACGAGCTTTTGAATATGCACTCAGTATCTAATTTATGAGCTAGTACTAGGTAAGACCCCCTTTTGTCTCCAGAGCAGCCTGAGTTCTTTGAAGCCTGGATTCAACACGGTGCCGAAACATTTCACAGGGATCTTTGGTAAATGCTGACTCGATAGTACCGTTCAGTTCCTGCAAATGTTTTGGCCGCAAATATCCTGTTCCGCATCATCTTAAGGGTCTCTACTGGGTTGAGATCTGTCATGTTCCTGAACCTCCTGGAAGGATCCATTTGAAAAATGCAAGACTTTGAGGTCTATCTAGCTTTGAGACTCCTTAAGATAGCTCAATGCTTCTGAAATCATATATGATTTGTAGCACAGTGATCCTCTTGTCCCAACAATGCACCTTTTAGACTGAATGTGGTCCGATTGTCATGTAGGGGAACAGAACTCTTCCAGCTCAGTCACTAGAAACAGCGACAGTGCTGGCGATTTGCAAGGCAAAGCACTGTTGACCCAGAAAGGTGTGCATGTGTGTGTGTCTCTGAATGCTTACACAAGCTCAGGATCAAAGTTTGATGTGTTCAAATTGAGCAATGTCTCGACAGATCAAGATCACTAACAAAAAACAGTGCAGTGTAAGAGGAAGTGTTTTTAGGTTGGTCAGAGGCCTATATTTATTGCTCACCAGTGCAATGGCCAAGAGACTATTGTGCCGCTGTTTCTTGTATCTGGTTCGTCATGCTAATGAGTCAGTGGACGGTGAGGTGTGAAACGGAGAATTTTAACTTGTGTCGCCCAGGGGTGAGAAGCTAGCTGGAATCTGTCTGAAAATGACAGTGATGAAGGAATGAGCAGGGTCTTTTATTGCTGTACAGGAATATCTATTTTTTGCAGCAAAGAAACTCCTGTCTGGACAACCTCACTGTTTGCACACAATGGGCTTCATTCACAAACTTTTCGTAAATTCTTCATAAGTTTTTCGTAGTAAACAACGTAATTTTCAAAAGCTTAAGCAGTGGAATCACAGGCACTGATAAAAGTAAAGCATAGCAAGAAATTCTTAATGCTGTCAATGCTGTTTCAGCAGAAACACGCACTGTTGCTGAGATAACAAAAAGAAATGGTTCGACATGAAACTAGATTGCAAAATCTATGTGGTTAGCCCATTACAAGTATGACAATCTTGTATTGTTATAAATAAGGACAATTCTGCAAATACGCCATTGCAACCTATTAGGTCTTCTTTTTTCTACAAATGTAGGCCACTGGCCACTATTGTTCATGAAACAAAATCATACTGGTAGAGAAACAAGGAAGCGCAGAAATCTGGTTGGCCATTGACCGTTGATAAAGTGCAGCCATGGCCAACTTTTCTTGGCCAACAAGCTTGTTGACCACCCACACATTGGCTGAGTTTCCCTGGTCACTCAGCTTTAGAGGAAATGAATGGACTTCCAGTGACTTGAGTGCGTTGCTCACATCTTTAGTCAGTCAGTCACTCACTCATTCACTGGTGCTGCTTACCCTTCCGCACTGTGTTGCTCTGTTGCTGCTGCTACTGCTGCACACCCCACCATCACCCCAGCATCCACCTGTGGGCTGTGTTTCATAGTCCCCCTAGGGGGGAATGCTATAGCTCCCTGCCTCACTTGGCTGTCTTAATTACATTGTACAGAGGCTGATGCAACAGAGCCTTGATGCCAAAATACAATCTGTATGTACATTTATTCTCAATAAAAGCATTTGTTTTGAGTTGAGTTGAACTTAGTTGCACAGCCTTTGGCAATGATGACTGCTTCCAAATGTTTCTTGTCACCATCAGTAAGCTTCTTGCACCTTTCTGCTGGCAATTTCTCCCACTCTTCAATTGCAACCTCTCCAGTTCTTCAATGTTTGAAGGATTCCTTTGGCCAACTTCACATTTCAGATTTAAATGTGAAGTTGACCATAAAACCCGCCTTGGTTCAGTGTCCGGCGTATGGTACGGGCTGAAACCATTACCCCAGACCTCTCCAGGTCAGCCTTGAGATCTTTGGATGTCATGCAAGGTGTTTTTCAATGGCTCACACCAACCTGCAACGAGATCTGAGATCACTTGTCCTCTTACCATCATGTTCTGGGAGATTCTTAACAATTCCATGAGCAGCAAGCTTCTTAATAACATTGCGAACTGTGGAAACACCAAGGTCTCTAGAAAGGACCTTATAGCCTTGTGAACACTTATGTTTGGTTATAACAGTTTTTCTGACATTCTCAGACAGCTAGCTCTTTTCTCGTCACCATTTTTTACAGACTGCCAGGGAAGCAGAACAGACTTTTATCACTTTAAAATCGATAATTGGTTCATTTATACCATGTTGGCACCTGCAACCTGTCACAGGTGAGTTGAATTACGATGCAAATGAGAATTGATTTCCTCCAACAAAATGTATTTGAATTGTTCTAAAGGGTGCCAATAATTATGGCCATGGCCACTTTCCCATTTTGAAACCATAAAAGATTTTTTGATTCTTATTTTCTGATTCTTATTGTTTGATCATGTGCTGTTGTAAATCGAGATGAATGTGTGAAAGTTGTTTCAATTTCCAGTTTTTTAATTTCTGAAGATTATCTGCATGAAATGCCAGGGTGCCAATAATCTTGGCTGGCTAAATTTCTAGTAGAAGAAAACATCAACCTAAATAGTGGCTAGTAGTCACATGTTAACACTAATGTTGGTTGTTTCGCTAAATTAGCCTGCTGGCTAGTTGGCTAGCTAACAAAGCCAAAAACAAGTTTGTTCATGTTAACTGAGCTGACTCTTTTCAGGCTCCTGTGTTTTGGAGTAGAGACTAGAGCTAAAGACAAGACAGTTTACTGTGTCATAGTAAACCTAAATTTGGAAATAAATTGAATTATGATCATTTTAAATCCATGCATGAATTTGCATATTGTGATCACTGTAAAATACATAATTTCTTTGTAAAATATTTCAGTCACACAAGAGCCAGTCAAGAAATGCATTCAATGTAAATGCGCTTCATTAAAGGAGCCTGTACTGTCCGCTGCGTTATGTTCCCCAATTTGGATTTGGTGGAGTTGCTTGTGAGACACAAGAACTGCTCCATTGTATCAGGCACCTGCAACACCTGTCCTTTAGACCTTCTGCATGATTCCATGATTTGTTAATTTTTACTCAGATGAACCGTAATTCTTCGGGAGAGCCTGTTTTCCACAGTAAAGTTCACGATCACAGAATCCTGGAGGGACTAGCCAATTTGTACCCTATACAGACAAAATGATCAGTTATTGGATGTTGGATTTCATCACCTTTTAGGGCTGAAACGATTATGAAACATTATAGACAATGTCAACAATAATAAATTATCGAATAATATTCCCATTGTGAATTTGTCATTGGAAATACTCAAGCCTATCTCCTCTTTCAGTTGTTGTTTGCATTTGGAAAATGCCCGATGCATGCAACAGTTCCAAAGGTGAGTCTGCAAGTAAGCATTCAAAAAACCCATCAAAGCACAGCAACTTGTGGGAACACTTCCAGAAAAATTCTGATCATGTTATACCGTGCAACTGTGCAAGGTGGAGTTGTTTTTTTCACGGCAGTGTTTTTTTATATATATATAGTGTGCAGTGTACTGTACTGTGGTAGAATAGGACTGTATAGCAGAAAAAATGCAATTGAGGAAAAAAAGCTAAAATGGCATTTCAGTAAACCTCAGTTTTTCTTAAAAAATTTAGAGCATTTCTGTTTTTAAAAGAGAGAAGAGAGCCAAAACAGGACAAACAAGTCAATACTTTTTCAAAGTTAGTTACTTTTTCTCATTGTTTTGAGTATATAAGTATGAAAAGAATCATTTGTCGTAGCCCTTCTCAAGTCGGTAATTTGCGTATAAAGCCGATTAATCATAACAATTGTTTGTTGCAGTCCTAATCTTCTGTGCTCTGTTGGATTTCACCTCCCTGCACAACAAATGACAATGCATGAGCATTAACTAAAATTTAACCTGTTGGCAAGCCATGCCAGTCACTAGTGGTTATGAAATCGGTCCTCCAAACATTTAAGGAAGTGGGACGTTCTGACTGGTCTAGTTTACAATGGGACTGCTGTTTGATTCCTTGGTCTGGTCGCGTTGGAAACCGAAGGCTGATATTTCAGTCGCCTTGGAGAGGTCTGAAACCCATTTGTCCTTTTTGTTAGTATTTTATTTAGCCCTCAGTCTTTCTCCTCCGTACTCTTTTCTATTGCTCTTATGATTTCCTGCCCAGTACGCAACCCTTATACTGGCTGTCACTCTGTTGGAGTCTTTCTTTCCCTTCGTCCCTTGGGCATTCACTCCTGCAGACTCTCAACATTGGCTTTGTAACACCACTGTACCCATCAGTGTACACACTCCAGCTCAATCTCTGAATCACTCGTTCATTCAGTTTTTTTTCTCCTACACACACACACAGACACACACACACTACATCTTTAGTTCCTTCCCTCTCCTCCGGTGCCTGTTTTGTTGCCACAGTGACAGATTAGAGAACTCAGCAGCATATTAACCCTCCACAGGGTTTGATTTCCATATCAGTCTTTTTTTTTTACAGGGCAACAGCAGTGTACACAGAGACTGAGACATATGGCTGAATGTACATATTTAAAGTAATAAGCAGGGACGTTTTCATAGAAATACACTGCATGGCCAAAAGTCCCCTTTCTTATGTATATAATGGTCTGGGGCTGTTTTTCATGGTTGGGGCTAGGCCCCTTAGTTCCAGTGAAGGGAAATTGTAACGCTACAGCACACAATGACATTCTTCCAACACCTTTGGGATGAATTGGAACGCCAACTGCGAGCCAGGCCTAGTCACTAGTAACTATTGTTTGAAATAAATAGAGAACTGGGTAGTTAGCATGAACAGCCTTAGTCACTAGGGCTAGGTAGGATTGACTGAGTAATTGATTCTCCGATGCATCACAATTTTATTTTGTCAAATTGATACTTCAAATCCTAGTATTGATATTGGAATGTACGTTATTTTACAGCAATAGAACAAGAGCACATTTCATTTTTATCTTTTATCTTAGACTCCACTCCTTTGGTGGTTATTACATTACAGTACAGTCATTTAGCAGACAGGTGGTGCTATAGCTCAGCTTTGATTAGTTCTGAGAGAGAGCAGAGCACCATCCACATGCACTCCCAAGTATTTGAATGATGATGTTTGTCTTTTGGGCTGGTTGTGAATGATAACAGGAGCTGTGTCGGTTTCACGTGTGGTTCTCAAGTTGATGTACTGACAGAGAGCTTTCTAAGAGAGGAGAGATGATTATCTCCAAAGCTCTCTTAGCATCATTAGAGCAACGGCCTTATATAACCCTGCATTCATTTCAATCTATCAAGCTAGCCATTTAACATAAACTCCACATTATAATTATATTTTTTTTAAATATGCAAAATAATTTCTACAGTATCTTGATCGTATGAGCAGTTTTAGAAAATATATACTCCTCCATTTATTCCAACATCTAATGCGTACACCACTATAAAATAAATGCAATATTGATTCTGGCTCATCATTGCAGAAGCTACATTTGTTGTTAATATCTAACTAATTTAGAGATATGAAGGTATATATTATGTCAAATTTAAGTGCTCTTCCTTCATATTTCTTAAACTATGAACCTAAAAGGTAAAAGTCATGCGTCTTGCCACTGAATATCTGGTGAGTTCAAAAAATAATCTCCTGCAAGTATTGATTCTCTTAGATGTTTGTTCGAACATTTAATACTTCTAATATGATCCCTGTTGGGTAACCCCTCTGTTTATGGACCCATTACATTTGTTGATATTTAAGGGTTTATTCTACGCCCAGAACGAGAGGCTGCGAGAGAGTGATACGAGAGGAGGAGCCCTCGCGTGAACCAGGTTCACGCGCTGGGCTAAGTTCTATCTCCTTACCTCCTCGACAACTCACCCCAAGCGGGTCCTCTGGAACTCACACCTCGGTGCGTCGGTTTCCTCACTGAGCGTACAGTGTTTTAATCCTATCCTTAAGAAGAAATTAAGAGAGTCTCCAAGTTTCAACTTGTGTATTAAAGCCTTTCCTATGAATCGACACTTGAACAGAGTTAAGCATAGCTGAAGTCTATGAGCTGTCAGGTCTCTCAATCCAATGAGCCTGCCTATCTGAAGCGGAGCGTCGAGCAGAGACCGCGTTTCTCCACACATTCTCACTTTTTATACCCTTTAGCAGTAGGGGTTTTCCTAGCCAAGCAGCATCATTCAAACATTTGCATATGAGGCATATAAGGCTTGACTTTCATATACTGTCATTCTATTAGTTATATCACCTATACAGCATATGAAGCATCTGACTGGTTAAACTGGCTAGGCAGCTTTGTCAGCATCCTGTTGCATCATGCGCTTTTTGCAGAGTGGCATATTGGTTTCCTCTCACAGTTTTCTGCTTTGCTTGTGACATTTCTCTTCTGAGTATAAGAAGCATACATTTCTTATCAGCATGATTTTAGCAAAGTATCAAAGTATAGCAGATGGACATCACTTTCGTCTTATGTCATCATTGTAACATAACATGTCAGATACATCATCAGCATGTTAGGTGCATATCATATCATTTGGACACACATCATCATTTCAGATACATATCGGTATTTCAGGTACATTTCCCATCATTAAGATACATATCAGCATTTCAGATGTACAGTACATTCAGAAAGTATTCAGACCCCTTCACTTTTTTCACATTTTGTTATGTTGCAGCCTTATGCTAAAATCATTTAAATTCATTTTTTCTCATCAATCTACACTCAATACCCCATAATGACAAAGCGAAAACAGAATTTTAGAAATTTTTGCAAATTGAAATATCACATTGACATAAGTATTCAGACCTTTTGCTATGACACTGGTGCCTCCCATTTCTCTTGATCATCTTTGAGATGTTTCTACACCTTGATTGGAGTCCACCTGTGGTAAATTCATTTGATTGGACATGATTTGGAAAGGCACACACCTGTCTATATAAGGTCTCACAGCTAACAATGCATATCAGAGCAAAAACCAAACCATGAGGTCGAAGGAACTGCCTGCAGAGCTCAGAGACAGGATTGTGTTGAGGCACAGATCTGGGGAAGGCTACAAAAAAATTTCTGCTGCATTGAAGGTTCCCAAGAGCACAGTGGCCTCCATAATTCTTAAATGGAAGAAGTTTGGAACAACCAGGACCCTTCCTAGAGCTGGCCGCCCAGCCAAACTGAGCAATCGGGGGAGAAGGGCCTTGGTAAGAGAGTTGACCAAGAATCTGATGGTCACTCTGGCTGAGCTTCCAGAAGGGGAGAAACTTCCACCTTGCACAGAAACTTCCAGAAGGACAACCATCACTGCAACACCGATCTGGGCTTTATGGCAGAGTGGCCAGACGGAAGCCTCTCCTCAGTGAAAGACACAGGAAAGCCCGCTTGGAGTTTGCAAAAAAGCACCTAAAGGACTCTC
>OOFE01046753.1:0-10131 GCA_900323365.1 Monocentris japonica
GCCTGTCCAAGAGGCTCTAATACCATCTCATATTTCCCAGGGGGACAAGGATGATATGTTTTAAAGATAATATGATATGCTTTGGTGAAGAGTTTTGCACACATAACAATGAGCAGCCACTACGCTGTACGCAGCAGCCCTCCTCCCCCCTCCTCCTTTACATGTTGGCGAAAGGAGCCTGCAACACCACTTGGCCAGTGTACACTCAAGTAATGGCCCTTCATGCAGCGATTGAAAAAGTGCCTGCTTGGCCCAATCAGAGACACACTCACTCTGGCTGTTGAGGAAAAAGGACAGCCTCCCTGAGGATAACAGCCTTTATCTGTCCGTCGTCATAACAAACACATTGTAGAGAGCCAGAATGAGGGGCCGTATTTCACCACTAGTGCCAGCTGTCCGAGTGTCTGGAGGAAAATGATGAGAGATTGACGGGGCCTGATTGAGCCTGGCGAGGACCCTCTAGCTATGGCTGTTTCTAAATACTGCCAAGAAACACAGGATGTACTGTTACAGTATGTAGGCAATGATATGCAGTGTTACATCAATACACATAGTATGTATCTTTACCTTTGCTACATCTGACATATTGTAGCTATACAGACTGATGTATCAAGTCCAATATTTATGTTTGGTGCCTCCAGAGTATGTAGTTTTGCTTGAATGAAAAGAGTTATATAGCATCCTATTGAGTGAGTTAAAAATGTTGATTCTGTGAAGGATATCAGGCCCGGCGGAGTGAAGTAGTTCTCAAGCCTGTTGGTCTTCCATGGTTTGGAAGCCTGCGTAAGCCAGTGCGTTGGTCTAGCCCTGGAGGCAACATACTTGTGAACATGTTGCAAGGGGAGCATGCATTGTAGAAATGTAAGGGGGTAACTACTATGAGACCATGCTTACATGCAACGTGGTAGAAATGATTATTATTATTACTATATCCTTTTAATGTTACACATTCTACATATACATACATTTCCTTGTGCCAGTGGTGCCTTAGTCATAGTCCATCCAATGGACCTCTTTCCCAGATGAGTCAGTGACTATAGTCACCACATGTTGTCTCTCTCTCTCTCCACAGGCAAGCATGAGGAGAGGAAGGACGAGCACGGCTTCGTGTCCCGATGCTTCACCAGGAAATACACGTGAGTTACGCCACGTTTTTCCTGTCAACACAATCTGCGTGTAAACAAGAGGGATGGCACCATGTTCATATATTATAAGAGAAGTACCGTGTAGAATTACATTTTGGCTAAAAGAGCGTTTTATTCTTGATTACTTTTCACGGGTTTGCAGTCCCATCGGTGGAACCTTCCAGAGTTCTGACAGAGAATGGGTTTGCTTTGGTTATTTCATGGTGGCTTTGCAGCGCTTTCTCATGATAGACCGGCACTTCTCATTTCTGAATTCAGATTTCTGTGATTCTCTGAGATTCAGTTTTGCTGCCGTGAATGTCTTAGTTTAGGGTTGGACAGGTCTGTGGAGGGCTGGCTGTTGCTGATACTGTCGCTGAGTTTCATGCTCTGAAAAGCAGCAGCAGCTTCTGCCTCGGAGTATCCAGTCCTCTGTTCTCTGAGTTTAGCTTCACGAGGCTCTGCTGCCATCCAGGGGCCACAGCACACACTGAGAACCCTTATCTACCTACCAGCAGTGAGCTGGTTCGGGATCTGCATTTTCCCTATCAAGGGATGTTAGTTTTAAGCCTTAATACTGCAGTCAGTCTTTGTTGATATAGCCAGATTAAGACTGGCTGTTCTCTGTGAGGTCACTGCAGCGGTGTGCATGGCCTGTAATCTGATAGTGCTGTATTGATCCCCTCCAGACTCCCCCCCACCGCGAACGTTGAGAAGGTGACCTCCAGCCTGTCTCCTGAGGGCGTGCTGACCGTGGAGGCTCCTTTGGTCCGACAGGCCATCGAGGCCTCTGAGATCTCCATCCCCGTCACCATGGGCACCAAAACCGACGTGGTGAAGAAGTAGGAAGAAAAGCATTGAGATGTCTCCATGGCACCACATATATATATATATGCAAGATAGAGATATACAAACACACACACTTTACACATTTCAACAGATGGCTCCAAGAAAGAGAGAGTAAAGAAGCAGCTTGGCCTCCTCAGATGCACGGTATCTAAGGCTTGACCACAAGCCAAAATTGTTGTGAGAGGAAAGCAAGGGATTGCCCTCGCTCTCCTCACTTCGCTCTGCCTCTGATAATGAAGCCACCCCGGCTGTGTGCGCTGTGTAAACACATCTGCACCATTGCCATATGCCTGCTCTTTCTGCTGTAATTACACCCTTCATCTGAAAGTAGAAAACCTCCAGTTAGCCCTGCCCACAACTCTCTCAAAAATCTCTCTCTCTCTTTCTTTCTCTCTCTCATACACACACACACACACACACACAGAGACCCGCACACACACAATTCTCATTCCTATTAAGCGATTCAAGTCTTCAGCCCTCCACATCGTAAAGGCGCGCACGCTGCCTCTCCAGACGCACTAAAGACAAAAGCAAGGAGAACTGTAATAGCGTTGATACTGCAAATTACGGAACCGAGGTCCCAGGAGAGCGTACACTCTCTCTCCGACAACAGTCCCTGTTGTTCGCGGACTGGGAATAGACTGACGTTCATCTGGAGATGCCTTTGGAAAGAAGCTTCAGTGATGCAAAAATAGAATAAAGAACTAAAAACATATCGGGTCTCTTCTTTTTTCAGTTATGTCTTCTATCGTTCATTGGTATGCTGTTGAGATCGGTGCTTTTCATCTTCATGTAAGGCCCGCCTCTATCAGCTACTGTCTGTTAAAGTCTATGGAACTGGGAGATAATAACTAGTTGAAAATGCTAAGAAAATGCGATCATGATCCTCCATCACTGTTATGTGTTATTTTTCATGGCCAGTGGTGAGGAACTCATACTAACACTGTTAATATCGTCACTGTTATCATCATCATACTTTTCAGTTTTTATTGGTTCATCATAATGGCATGAACATAGTGATATCCATACCCATTCGGTCCTGGGTCTTATTCTTACTAAAAACGTGATAACAAGACATAGAAGAGGGCCAACTGAATTGTGGATCTGAACTGAGAAATGTGTCACAATGCCCAAAACTGCATAGTGTCATCTTTCAAAATGTCTGATGAATTCTTCACGTCCAGATGGATGTATAATTGATGGAGATCAGCTCTTGTGCTCTTGATTGAGGTCATTTGAAATCAAGAGCACCGGGCAGATCATAATCGTGGGGGACAAAAATACTATGGGGACTGTATGCCGGGGCCGAAAGGTGTTCGAGTTTATTCTACTCACATATGAAACCCACATGTCACCAACTTGTATCCTACAGGGTTTAATGCGTCTGCAATTAGCAGTATAAGAGTCAAAGATTCAGTACGAACAGTTTTACAACACACATAGGCTGTAAAGAAGCTACAATATACATGCCACTTGCCTGTTGGTGAACTACTTTTAAAACCAACGTTCATCAACACACAGGATTTGATGTTATAATCCAGGATGGGCATTCACACAGAAGTCCAATTCAGATGTTAAAAGAATGACGCACTAACCTACAAATGGAGACTATAGAGGACATCAGGCTACACTGTCATAAATCTACAGGACCGTCAGACAGGCAGCACCTTTCCCTAGCCACCTAATCTAAATGGTACCGGGTTGAGTGTGTGTGAGTGCTGGTATGTCATGGCCTCCTATCACAGATATTTAGTTGATTTAGGACCCCGACACCTCCAGAAGGCTCAAGGACCCGACAACCCCTCCACCGACCCCCTACCCAGTACCTATGCTTTGACTTAAGCTGATTCTGGCGGCTTGAGACGTCCCGCTCAGCAGATCAGAAACCAAATTGTATCAGCAAACAATTCTACCAAGAGCTGAGCTGTATCACTACCAGCTACCATAACTATGCTACCATATGATATCCTTTCTTTTCAGCCAAAGGAACCATGCTACTAGCAAACAAGATGTCAGCTATAACTGCTAAGTTTTGAAGAGATGAGAGCTCACACGGGAGTACGGGTGTAACACTGTCTTGACGTCTTAACAAGGTTACAGCTACATGTCATACATAGTACTGCTTCAGCCCTTATGTCAGCTTGCATTAGATACTCAGGTAATATGTCTGACATTTCAGACGCCGGATTGGAACAGTCTGCCAATTTAATAAGTGGAAATTCTGTGTCAGTCCTCCTGGGTATTGCATTGGAAGTGGAAAAGTGGAAGTAAGGCATAACTGTTTGTGTTATCAAAGGGGAGGGTGCTTGAAGTGTGAATGAAGTAAGAAATGTGTCTTTCCACAATACCAAATACATGCATGTTGGACTCAATGACATTTTTATTGGTTTATGCTTTGTCACCTACTGCTACACGTATAGGAGAAAACAGGATATGAGGGGTGCAGGGCCAGACGTAGCTGTTGAAATGCTCATCACTGCTGTTTATTATGAGCTGTCACACTCAGTATACAACTGTCTCCAAAGCTGCAGGTAGGCAGCAAATACTAAATGAAATTCAGTCCTCCGACACGCTTGACACGGTTCAGTGCTTTACTCCCTTCAGTTCATCATCATTCGCTGCAAGTTGAAAGATGTGAAATCCACAGTTTTCTGGCAAGAGAAATATTGTGGCTTTCTCTACTGTTCCAGCTATGACTGGACGTACTCAGCGTCTGGTTTGTTTTCATAGCTTTTTTTTTTTTTTTTCCCTTTGTCAACCTCTAGTCATTCAAGTTGCATGCCAGCCTACTAATGCACATTCTATCTCTACTCTTGACTCCAAAGCTGCAGGGGAGATCTATTTATAGAGCGCTCTGCTATGCACTGAGCGTCCAGCATGTTGTATAGTTACACAGGGTAGATATCTGATGAGCACTGGCGCTTTATTCTTTGGTTCCAGACCTGTACCGACTAATAGGCTGCTTACCAGCCGCCAATGGCTAGATCTGGGACATCTCTACCACACTAGTAGCCTCTCATTTGGCACTGGCCAGACGAAAAGAAGTGCCTAAAATCTATAACACACAAAGAGGGAATGGAGAGGGGGAGAGAGAGAGAGAGAGAGAGAGTTGAACAATGGGGTATATTTAATATACCCCAACATAATATATTTTTTCTATCTACATGATATATAGATCATATGTAATCCATACTCTTATCTGCTACACAGAAAGCTTAGTGGCAGCTCCATTTCAAAAGCGATGGAGGTCAGGCAGACACTGACTTAAGATAAGCAGCAGTCTCTTAACCACTTGGCATTTCAAGTCTTCCTCTAACATGAGTCACCATTTCCTCCCAGTTGAATGCAGGGCTAAATGATTCATGCCCATCCCCATCACTCCAGCAGCTATCCACCCCTTAAACCAGTGGAGTGCCTCATGTGAAGCGCTGTTAGCTACCAGGCCTCCGATTGGACTCTTCTCAGATCTCTCCATCCTTTCTGCACTCAGGCTGACAGGCCTAAGTAGGCCAGCTTTTCCAAGGAGGCTCTAATGTGATCTGGAGACAAAGTTTATGCCGCTGTTTTGAAAGCACAAGCACACCAGTGGCATGACCTCGGCCTCGAGAGATTATGGAAAGAATACGTGTTTTATGAAAGGACAAGCTTTGTTAGACTTCCAGATTATTTAGATTCTGTTTTCGAGGCAAAGTTTTCGTCAGTGTTAAACTTCTCACCTCCAAACGAATCAATACTCCTCCTTTGAAATGTCCGCCTCATCATCCAGCCCCCCCCCAACCACCCTGGCTGTAAGAATCTACAGGCCATCTACCAAATCTACCAAATCTACCTGGTGATAATCACCACCCTGAAGAGAATGAATTCCATTCTTCGAGAGATTTGAATCTTAACTCTGCTGCCCAGAGGTAAAAACTTGTTGCTTGAAGTATCGTGGACACAGACACAGGAATTTAACAGTTGTCAAACCTTGACGAAAAACAGAGTACGATGTTCGAGGATCAAATGAATAAACGCTGCAACTGTCTGCAAACAAGTCAACAAGTCAAGAAGCCCCGCAGCCTTTAAGAAGATTCACCTTCCAACCACGGAGGCTATTCCTCTATTACATTGCAATGTAGAAATGCATGGGCATCCAATTCAGTTCATTCAGACATTCTCAAAGTCCCAGGCTAAGATGTTATTCAGTTCATTTTCCACAGCTATAAATCTTTATAAATCATTCACTATCTCTAAAAGATAGGAGGACCCAGTCTGCAAAGGAAAGAGTTATTGTACTATTTTGTCAACCTCTAAAGCTTCTGCCTGGGCTTTCAGCAATATTGTAATATTAGAATTGTTTAAATTTGTCTTATCAATCATTGTGTCAGAGTAATACAGACAATCAGAATTGGTGATTGTTACAGTGCATCAGAGATAATCCATTTTCAAATAAACACTGCAGGTAGTTGTGGGTGGGCATTGATTTTAAAATGATAGACAAAAACACATACTAGAATTATCATTTACATTACAGTCTAGAAATATCATGACTGACAACAAATTGTAAGCAGGCAGGGCTGATCAGTAATCAGGGCTTTCGTGATGAATTATAGCATAAAGGTTATAGGGAGTTGGAAATGTATTGTCTAAGCTTTTTATACAAAGGCCGACAGCATGTGAAGCCAAACATTTAACATTTAAAAAGCCATCTAAACATTCATGTTTAAAATGTGTTTTGGAGCTGTAAAAGGTTTGGTTACATTTGTAATGGTTGTAAACACTGAAGTAAAGTACACCTGTATTTTGCATTACAACAGGTTGAGAAAAGAAATTCCTCTTACAAGTCAAATTCTTCACTAAAGTAAGTGACTGCCCCCAAAATGTAGTCAACTAAATTGCTAATTGTATCTTTCATGAGACGTACAGTGTAATTGTTGCAAATCTGATGACCATCAGCAAGTTAATATCAAATCAGACCACTACAGACTCATGGAATGTCTCAATCTAGCAATATGAAATAGATTTTAGAAATGTAAGATGTAAAAGATCTACAAATATGTGATATCTTCAGCTAGTGAGCACATCTACTGCTGGACCTCAGGCTCAGCAGCACAGCGAGAGCAGGTGATGTGTTTTTCTACCCCTAGCAACAGCTCAGGATTGGCTAGTCCCAGCACCTTAGACCAGAGGTGTCCAATCATGTGCCATGGAGAGCCAGCAGTATGCAGGTTTTCAACCAATCAAACACACCACCAGTTGATTTCACTAATTGGTACGGCTGAGGATGCACGAATTAGTGAAATAACTGCCCTTGACTGACGATGTTCCTGCCTTTCTATAGGGGAAAGGATCACTTCAAGGACTCAACATTGTCAGTTTAGTTTGCTTTGTTAAGTCAGTTGACCAACCCGCTACTGTGACACTGGACGCTTTTATATGTGAACTAATGTCACAGTGTGAGATTTTGTGTGAGAGTAGCATAATTCTCAAAGCCGAAGCTTTCAAAATAAAGCTTAGTGGGGTGCCATGATGGTTTTGGAGCTGCCCTTGTCCTGTCATTTTTTAAATAATGCAACAGTGAGATGGACTGGCTCAGGATTCAGTAGATTACACTGAGGATATCCCTCTGATTCAGTCTGACACTATCACCGCCACTACCACGCATTGCTTTGGACTGATGACATATAATGTGATCAATACCTAGAATAGGTTCAATTTTAACAATGAGGAAACGACTCAATTCGGATCTTGTAGGGTATCCCGTATACATTTTTGACTAAACTTGTAACGTGCTCCTGAATTCTGCCATTTTTCATTCATGTCCATTAATATTAGTGACACAGCCAGTCCATTCTCTGTGGCTTGATTTAATATATTTGGGACCCAAATTGGATCACAAACCTACGAGTGGATCCCCCCCATCATAGAGTAGCGGAAAAGGACCCCTGTTCCATATGGTGTGTAATAATTTGTGTTTGGACATCCAGGTGTCCATTGTTTCAATATTTTTGATGAGTCAATAGATTTCTGAATACATACCAGTGTGTTGTAAGAAGATACATTGGCCCTCAGTCATGGGTTTTTACCTTTTAAATGTTATTTTATGAGAAAGAATTGAGAATTTCAGTGAGGTGAATTTACACATTTTCATTTCTTCATCTTCTGCCTCCTGTTATTTATATAGTCCGTCCCCTGTTCTCCTGAGTGAGGAATTCTGGCAGTAGAGGATCCAGTAGTTGGAAACCCATCAAATTTTCATTGTGCTGGTAGCCTTCTGTTGTACAGTTCTGGCCAAGATAACGTACAATATCTTCTGAAATCATTGGATATTGGAAATTCAAACAACTTTCAGTCTTCACATTTTATCCGTTTAATTTAACAAGATCAAACAGTAAGATATACAAATATTAAATATATTTTATGGCTTCAAAATTGAAAAGTGGCCATGGCCATTATTATTGGCACCCTTTTCTAATACTTAGTTGCACAGCCTTTGGAAATGATGACTGGCTCTCGATCAACATTTCTAATAAGCTTCCTGCACCTTTCTGCTGGCAATTTCTCCCACTCTTCAACTGCAACCTGCTCCAGTTCTTCAATGTTTGAAGGATTCTTCTGATTTCATGATGCCCTTAATACAGTCAAGACGTCCAGTACCGAGGCAGCAAAGCAGCCCCAAAGTATTATGAACCCTCCATCGTATTTGACTGTAGGTAGGGTGTTCTTTTCTTTAAAAGCTTCATTTTGTCTGTAAACAAAGCGGCGATCTGCATTGCCAAAGACTCTAATTTGGTTTCATCGGTCCACAGAACATTTTCCCAGAAGGATTTAGGTTTGTCCAGGTGGGTCTTGGCAAAGATCAATCAGGCCTTCTTGTGTTGGTGGCATATGGTACAGGCTGAAACCATTACCCCAGACCTCTCCAGGTCAGCCTTGAGATCTTTGGCTGTCATGCAAGGCGTTTTTTCAATGGCTCACACCAACCTTCGATGAGACCTGAGATCAATTTTCCTCTTACCACCATGTCCTGGGAAATTCTTAAAAACGATTTTTAATAACATTGTGAACTGTGGAAACAGGAACACTCAGGTCTCTAGGGACGGCCTTGGTGATAATCTTTTAGGTTTTTCTGACATCCTCATACAGCTCTTTTCTCTTCACCATTTTCACAGACGACCAGGAAAGACTGTTTTATCACTTTAAAATGGATAATTGGTTCATTTATACCATGTGGGAACCTGCAACCTGCAACAGGTGAGTTGAATTACACTGCAAATGAGAATCTTATTTCCTCCAACAAAGTTGATTTGAATTGTTCTGAAGGGTGCCAATAATCATGGCCAAGGCCACTTTAATTTTGAAACCAGTCTTATTATTTGATCATGTGCTGTTGTAAATCGATGGATGAATGTGTGAGGAAAGTGGTTTTAATTTCCAATTATATTAGAAGATATCGTATATTACCTGCATAGAATGCAAGGGTGCCATATAACCTTGGTCAGAACTGTATGTCTATTTCCGTTTGTCTTGAATCCAGCTCCTATGACAAGCAATGGGAAACATGGGGGGAAAAAAACAAAACAAGAAAATAGTTACTTCATATCAAAAATATTAGTGTGTGAAAAGCAAAATGAGGAAAACAAGACAAACAAAAAAGTAAAGTGAATACATAAATAAAGCTTCATCACAGGCGCACTGATTTCTGCATTTCCAGGTTAGTGGAACAGCGTCCTGACCTGCATGAATAGGTCGCAGTTCGATGTCCTCTCAGAAAATGACATCATGCCAATTTAGATGTAACATTTGTAGAAAGGCCCTCACCAGGCTGAGATGCATCCGGAGGAGACAAGAATGCTCGTTCATACAAAGTACAGCACTGTCTTTAAAGCTACAGCCCCATAGTCTCCTATAGACCATCTATTTCTACCTACCTATCCTTTCATCTGTCTTTCAAGGGGCCTATTGTGTCCATTTTCTTCTTAAATGTTGTATAAAGTACAGTATTTTCCTTTGCAACACATTACCAAAACATATATACACCTATCAGCCATAACATTAAATCCATTTGGCGGTGGACAGGGGTCAGCATGGGCACTCTGACCGGTCTGTGGCTACGCAGCCCCATACGCAGCAAGCTGTGATGCACTGTGTGTTCTGACACCTTTCTATCATAGCCAAC
>OOFE01046770.1:0-11716 GCA_900323365.1 Monocentris japonica
TGGGCCCCTTAGTACCAACTGAGCATCGTTTAAATGCCACAGCCTACCTGAGTATTGTTGCTGACCATGTCCATCCCTTTATGACCACAGTGTACCCATCTTCTGATGGCTACTTCCAGCAGGATAATGCACCATGTCACAAAGCTCAAATCATCTCAAACTGGTTTCTTGAACATGACAATGAGTTCACTGTACTCCAATGGCCTCCACAGTCACCAGATCTCAATCCAATAGAGCACCTTTGGGATGTGGTGGAACGGGAGATTCGCATCATGGATGTGCAGCCAACAAATCTGCAGCAACTGCGTGATGCTATCATGTCAATATGGACCAAAATCTCTGAGGAATGTTTCCAACACCTTGTTGAAAGTATGCCACGAAGAATTAAGGCAGTTCTGAAGGCAAAAGGGGGTCCAACCCGGTACTAGCAAGGTGTACCTAATAAAGTGGCCGGTGAGTGTACATGAGTGCTGAGTTTAGGGGAGGGGAATAAAACATTACAAAAATGATCTAAAAATATTAATTTTCTTCACATAAATATAAAAAAATGTATAAAAGATGACACAACAAGCTGTGTGGTCAGTTGTTATTTGATTAGAGCTAAGCACAGCACCCCTGTGCCACACACTACGGTTTTGGTTGATAACATTAAGTAGGCTAGCATGGAAGATTAACAAATGAGTGTTCCATGCAATGGACTTTCAACGCCCAAGAGAGACACATCCTCACAGTTACAACCCTTACCTCACATGAGGAAAGTCATTTAACTTTGGAGGGGTGGATATATTTTGACTACTTTAAGTGGCAATCTGCAAACTGTTCATTTTTTGATTGTGGCAACATCTTTTGTCATAAGCAGTCATTTTTGTGGTGTTTTTGCCCTGCACTTCTGAGAGCTATTGCTCATGCAAACTACCCAGGTTTTCTATTTATTAGGTACTTGGGAAGCACACTTCTATGGAACTGGGCTGTGTGTCTATTCATTCGTGTGTAAAGCTTTTTGCAATGTGCATTGCTTAGGGAAATTACATTATGCAGTGTTTAGGATGCGCAGAGCCCCAAGAGCCCTCCATAGGGAAATACAGTGTGTAGTTGTACACCAGATCATATGGTAGAAGTCAAACAAGCGTCATCAAACCCAAGGCTGGTGCATTGTACATCCACATACCAAGAAGTAGCTTGGTGATTCTATTTATATTTGGTACCATATTAAACAGGAATTTGTGCACTTTAAAATGAAAACAAAACTTTGTTTTGGAGCTATACTATATGGCCAAAAGTCAGAGGACACCTGACCATCACACCTATATGAGCTTGCTGGACATCCCATTCTAAAACCATGGGCATTAATATGGAGTAGGACCCCCCTTTGCTTTCCACAAGCTTTTGGAGTGTGTCTGTGGGAATTTGTGCCCATTCAGCCAAAAGAGCATTTGTGAGGTCAGGCAGTGATGTTGGACGAGAAGGCCTGGCTGCCAATCGGCGTTCTAATTCCTCCCAAAGGTGTTCAATGGGGTTGAGGTCAGTGCTTTGTACAGGCCAATCGAGTTCCTCCACACCAAACTTGTTTAACTATGTCTTTATGGACCTCGCTTTGTGCACAGGGGCACAGTCATGCTGGAACAGCAAAGGGCCTTCCCCAAACTGTTGCCACAAAGTTGGAAGTGCCCAATTGGCTAAAATGTCTTTGTATCCTGTAGCATTAAGATTACCCTTCACTGGAACTAAGGGACCAAGCCCAAACCCTGAGAAACAGCCCCAGACCATTATCCCTCCTCCACCATGTGTTGGATTTTATGCACCTGTTAGCAATGGGTGTGGCTGAAACACCTGAACTCAATAATTAGTAGGGGTGTCCACTGACATTTGGCCATACAGTGTATCTTCTGTTCGTAAGAATTGATTGATGATGATTGATTTGATGTATATTCTCCCTCCCACTGGGTATTTTCATTGAGACAGTAAATAAACTGATGGCACAGAGAATGAAGACATAGGAAAGAAGGTCCTAGCTGACTTTGATCTTTGGGTAACATGGGTAGATATGGTTCCAGAGAAAGCACAAAACCATCTCTGGATGCTTGCTGGTCATGTTTACCTCATAGTACTTCTGCAGTGCAGCCAATAGGCAGACCTGGAAGCCACTGATGATTTCCTCGTTGGGTGTTTGGAAAGTTACTCTGGAGTACCACCGGGTCAGTGTACTGGGGAAGAAAAGTTTTAGATAAAATTCTAAATGGACACAAAACTTTGAGAGTTTCCAAGAATATTATTTCCATTGCCAGAGAAAATGTGAAATTAACAGTATAATCGAGCCTAATTTACCTTCAAAATGCAATCATATGATTAATTTAATGTGCTTATTATAGGGATGCTCTGATGGATTAGCTGCTGATATTCATTCTACGTCGTAAGATCAGTGGCCACAAAATATTATCGATTTACAAAAGCACATGATCAAACAAGAATTTAAAAAGAAATCTTTTATGGTCTCAAAATCGAAAAGTGGCCATGGCCATGATTATTGGCACAGATTATTGCAAGAAAAGGAAGAAAAACCCCACCAACAGTCAAATACGGTAGAGGTCCCATAATGCTGTGGGGCTGCTTTGCTGCCTCTGGTACCGGATGCCTTTAACATATTAAGGGCATTATGAAATCAGAAGATTACCAAGACATTTTGGAGCAAAATGTGCTACTGAGTGTCAGTAGCACATTGTGTGCACATTGTGTCAATCTAAGGTCATGGGTCCTCCAGCAATGATTCAAGAGAACACGTTGGACTGTTCTGGAGTGGCCAATGATGAGTCCTGATCTCAATCCCATCGAGAACCAATGGAGACCTGAAATGTGCAGTTGGTCAAAGGAATCCTTCAAACATTGAAGAACTGGAGTGGGTTGCAATTGAGTGGGAGAAACTGTCAGCAGAAAGGTGCAGGAAGCTTATTGATGGTTACAAGAAATGTTTGGAAGTCATCATTGCCAAAGGTGCAACTAAGTATTGCAAAAGGGTGCCAATTATCATGGCCACTTTAAAATTTTGAAGCCATAAAAGATTTTAACACATTTATTTTCTTATTATTTGTGCTGTTAAATAAAACAGATTGTGTGAAGACCAAAAGTTGTTTGAATTTCCAAATATTTTAGAAGATATTGTGCATTATCTGCATAAAACGCCAACAAACGTGGCCAAAACTGTATAAATGCTTTGGATATGGAAATATATATATCTCTGCTGGAAAAAGTGCAGAATCTGTTGTACTAGTTTAGTAAGTGAGGTCAAGTTTTCACTGTGTAGCATTCTGGGCAGTGCTTTTACATAAGACTGGAGGCTGCAGGCTAGTTAGTGGGTATATTCAATTACTGCAAAGTGAAGTGAATGAGTTTCACATCTACATAGGTTATTATTCATTCATGCTGGGTGCCCAGTCTGGCAGAGGGCTGTGATGATCTCAGTCAGAGCATCCCCAGTTTATTATGATTAACTATCCAAGGAAAGACATTTTAAGAAATGCAACCTGCACTAGAACCAGTGTGGGACCAAAGCAGGGGCAGCTGTGGCACTAAAATATTACCCAAGCACCACCACTACATTAAATTAAAGAGTAAACACTGACAGTTTACCTGTTGACACTTGCAACAAAGCCCATGACTGATCGATTCTTCTTGCTGGTGTCGTGGTGGACATCAACTCCAACCACCATCAAGTGTTTCTATTGAAGGGAAGCAAAGGCTCATTATTTTCCCATGGACTGAAGTAACATCGGTATAATAATGTTCCAAGGAAAACTTGTAAACACTTTAGAATCCACTTTTGTGCCTTGCAATATGACTTTGCATTTAAATGAGTAGTGTTAGATCAGTTGAGGTGTAAATGCAGTTAGAATAGCCTTAAATGCAAACTGTGGTTGTGCATCCTGGTCTTCTGCAGTATGATGAGGGTCCAACCTTTACTACAACTGCTGTCTAGCAGGAACTGTTATTGACAAAATAATAAAAACCTCACTGTTATAGGCTGCACTCTGTTGTTAAACTCTCACTAAATGGGAAAAGTACTATTGTCATGTAAGGCTAGGTATCGAGAACCACTGCCAATTAGGTACAGATTCCTATTTGGTAGCAGTACTGCATTATTTTTGGGAGCAGCACACCCAGGTAACTTAACCCACAGATTCATTGTCATTTTAACTTTAATGTCAGTATATCTGACTGCGTGAGCAATAATCTTACATGAGTCTTTTGTTAATATTTAAAACAAATAACTTCACTGCATCACTTTTCATCTGCATTTACGTTAGCCAACCTTACCATATATAATGTGGACACAGGAAAAAATATATCTAAATGCACGTTTATCTTCCATTTCAAGCGGAAATGACTGATAACAGCACAAAATAACAGGCTTTTTTCAGAGCCAACCACTACAGCCGCCAGCTTGCCTCCATCCACAAACTAGACCACATCCCAGCCTCAAGGTCTGACTGGCCTGTAGCCACCCCGAGGCAACAAGTCACAGTGGCTTGACAGTAACTAGTACTGTAACTAGTAGAACTGCTGTGTTACATTTTAATTAAAAGTGAGCTCCACCACATCTTTACTGAAACACTTTAACAGAGTTTTGTCTGTATATAGTTATTGGTTAATAAAATATGAACAACACAGCTGTTATTGATGTTAGATTTTAAATGGGCTGCACTGTCCAGTTGCTGTGTAGTAGTTCTCCAATTTATACTTGTACAGTGAGTCACAAATATGCATCTGTTGGGGTAATAAGTAGGATTTTTACTGCCCCATAGCACAAACCATTACATACAGTTCTAGCCAAGATTATTGGCACCTTTACATTTTATGCAGATAACGTACAATATCTTGTACATGATTTAACAGCATATAAAACAATAACATATAAAAGATCTTCTCATGGTTTCAAAATTGAAAAATAGCCATGATTATTGGCACCCTTTTCTAATACGTAATTGCACAGCCTTTGGCAATAATGACTACTTCCAAACATTTCTTGTAACCATCAATAAGTTTCCTTCACCTTTCTACTGGCAGTTTCTCCCAGCCCGCTCCAGTTCTTCAGTGTTTGAAGGATTCCTCAAATCCACCGTATTTGACTGTAGGTAGGTTGTTCTTATCTTTAAAAAAAATCCAACTTAATTTCGTTGTCTGTAAACAAAGTGCTGATCTGCATTACTAAAGAGATCTAATTTGGTTTCATCAGACCACAGAACATTTTCCCAGAAGGATTTAGATTTGTCCAGCTGGGTCTTGGCAAAGATCAATCGAGCCTTCTTGTTTCTCTTTCAGCAGTGGGGTATTCTGTGGCCTCTGACCGTAAGGCCCTTCTTGGTTCAGTGTCCTGTGTACGGTACTGGCTGAAACCATTACCCCAGACCTCTCCAGGTCAGCCTGGAGATCTTTGGATGTCTTGCAAGTATATTTCCAATGGCTCACACCAACCTTTGACAACATCTGAGATCCATTTTCCTCTTACTTAACAAACTTCTTAATAACATTGCAAACTGTGGAAACAGGAATACCAAGGTTTGGTTTGATAATAGTTTTTTTGACATCCTCAGGTATCCTCCGTTTTCACAGATGACCAAGGAAGCAGAACAAACTCTTTTATCACTTTAAAATGGATAATACCAATTTATACCATGTGGGCACCTGCAACCTGTCACAGGCAAGTTGAATTACACTGCAAATGAGAATGTTTCCTCCAACAAAATTGATTTGAATTGTTCTTAAGGGTGCCAATAATCATTGCCATTTTTCAATTTTGAAACTATAAAAGATTTTATTTTTATTCTTATTTGATCACGTGCTGTTGTAAATCAATAGATTCATGTGTGAAGACTGAAAGTTGTTTCAATTTCCAATTGATAGAATTGTTTATCAATACCAATGACTCTTTTATTTGGCCATGTGCTAAGATTTCTGTCTAGCTTTCAAAACTCACTTTCTGGCCTGTATTCAGTTTTGGAACAAAAATTACCCACCCACTGGAGTTTCAAGACACTACCAGGTCCACGCCTCCCCAAAGCCGATGATGCAGTTGGTAAAATACTGAAAGTTGATGGTAAAATTTGGGATACACCAGTCACTGTAGCCAGGAGATAAAAAGTCAGCTTCCTGCCCTAATAATAAATAATACTCACCAGAGGGACATTGACTGTCCACAGCTCTCCCCCTAGTTTGCTGTTCATCTGCAAGAGGATCTTTTGGGCAACACTCCTCAATTTCTGTGGCTGGGAAATAGTCCGGACATTGATGGCCTACAAGTAAGTAATAAAGTGAAAGCCAGTGTTGCTTAAAAAGCAATATTTGGGTAAAACCTTTTTACTCTTTATTAGGGGAAAATGCACTCCATGGCCAAAAGACACCCCTTCTAATATATATAATGGAATAATGGTCTGGGGTTTTTCATGGTTCAGGCTAGACCCCTTGGTTCCAGTGAAGGCGAATCTTAACGCTACAACATTCTAGATGATTCTGTGCTTCCAACTTTATAGCAACAGTTTGGGCAAGGCCCTTACCTGTTTCAACATGACAAAGCGAGGTCCATACAGAAATGATTTGTCAAGATCGGTGTGGAAGAACTTGACTGGCCTGCACAGAGCCCTGACCTCAACCCCATCCAACACCTTTCGGATGAACTGGAACACCAGGCCTAATTGGCCAGCATCACTGCCAACCTCACTAATGCCATTGTGGCTGAATGTAAGCAAATCCCAACTCCATATTAATGCCCATGATTTTGGAATGAGATGTTCGACGAGCAGTTGTCCACATACCTTTGGCCATGTAGTTTATGTTGTAAACAGTAAAGTTTCACTCAGTCTTTTCCCCTTTGCCTCCAACTCTTTGACAAAAACAGATTAAAATGGACTTAGATGAACGCTTGGACCAACATGACAAACCTGGGAGGGGATGGGACTTTTAATGCAACATAGCTTCTTGATGGCGCTGTACAGGTCATCTCTGTTGCCTATCATGATGCACACTACCAGCTGCATGTTGGGCTGATACAAGATGTGAAAGAGAGAAATTATGCAAAAAACAGACTTAATTATAGGCTGGTCAACTGGTCAACATAATCCTGCAACCCCTTAGTGTACACAGTTTTAAGCTAATCGTGACATTTTTTGTTATTTTTGTCTATAATAAACTTTATAGTTAGGTATAGATTATATTTAAAATATATATATATATATCTCCACAAGGGCAAGTACTTAACTTCTCTGAGCTATACATTCCAGAGAAATTTTGTCTGCTACCAATTTGCAATTCTCACACTATATTGTGTCAGTAATAGGTATAATCACACCTCGCTGGTGAGCTGAGAGTGGATAGTCTTGACGTAGGTCTCAGTGCGATCATCCCTCAGTTCTACACGAATGGGCCGATCCAGCCGCAGCCCCATAGGCCCGGCCACCTTCTGGAAGGTGGACACCAGCTCCTCGGCCTGCTCTGCACAGCGACGTGGGTAGAAGATGGCCCAGACATTCAAGGGGATCTGAGAGACACAGATTAGTTGGTGAAGAAACAACAAACTACAAATAATAAAAGGAACCAGTCTTCAAACTATGACAGGCCTGTAGGTCAAGAAGACAACTGGTCACACTCTATTTGGATAGCTTTGGGAAGAGGACAAATAGAAGATAACAGTGGCCTTGGCTATCACAAACAGAGATGGGGAATGGGACAGAAAATGACTGCACAAAACATCTCTACATGAACCAACAGTGACAAAAATGCCACAGGCTGAAAACAAAGCTGCTGTGTAGCGCTTTCTGCTTTGCAATTAAAAAGTGTCCCTGTGTAAGAGCATCTGTCTGTCCTTAATGGAGTTCAACCAGAAGTTTCCCCCGATGTACCCCAAGACTTACACAGCTGATGGAAGCATCCCGGACAAGCTCCCTGGACCAGGACATATCAGCACCGGTGACAAAGGACGCAGACTGCAAGCAGATGGTCTCCCGTGGGAGAGTTCTGCCTTGAGTCTGCAACAATAAAGAAAACCAACAAACTCCAATTTCCTGTCCTGTATACCCGACCAATCACTCATTAACAGGAGTTACGGAGAGTGTAAAAAAAAAACAAAACACCTTTCTTGTCCCCAAAAGGCAATTCTAGTAGTCACAAAAATATTATACAGAAAGATTGATATACTGGGTACTAGGGGTCGACCAATATGGTATTTGAAAGCAGAAACAGGTACCAATATTTTGTTATTTGACTGCCAATAGGTGATATTTTTGTGCAGATATTTTTAAATCTGACCATTTTCATGACAAATAATTCCCAGCGTTTAGACCATGGGCCACTAAGACTTCATTGAAGCCCAGGATGTTATTAAAATTCATGCATATTTGTGTGGAATCTGATCATAATGTCACATTATAATAAATTCAGATCAAGACCTTCCCACTGACAACCAGTGTAACATTGATCAATCATACAAAAAATATCTAATCAAACTGTACCATACATACAGACACTGACTAACCGATTTCTAAATATACGTGGCCAATATCGGCCTCATATCGGCCCAATAGATCTAAACTTATTGGGTACAATACACAAGTGAAATTCCTGCATTTTACGCTCTTCAAAAAGTCCAATAAATTACATGGGTGAGAAGTTCAAAACAATCTATAAAATAACAAAAACACTGTAAGAAAAAGGAAAATGTCCGCACAGAAGCCGATGATGCAAAAAATATGTGTTTTTCTATTTTTGGTATCTACTAAGCAACTGTGGACATTCTCCTATTGACAGTGCGTGGATTCATTTGATGTGCAAAACATAGTAACCAGGAGCCAGTATGTAGTGTGCATTGAATGCATGGAGATTGGCTTTAATGATTAAGTGTTCATATAGGAAATAGAGTTGGAAAAGGAGTTTTCCACCTGTTTCCACTTGAGGCTATACCTCACCTTGATGCAGGATTCTCCTTTTGGTCATGGAGTTGCCAACTGAATGGAAAAGGAGCCAGCTAGGGTGGTCTGGGAGCTGATGCTCCCCTGGAGAAATGCTTTCTGCCATGAGGCCAATTTGGTGACCTCTGGTGCATTCTGATGGCTTTAATCTCTGCTACACTGAAGATAAATTCTCAGGCCTGTTGAATGTGGGAGCCCATAACACTTATCACTTTCTTTAGATGAAGATTTTGTGGTAATTGAGCACAGGACATAGATGTCTGTTGTACTTTTCAAATCAGACACTATCAATCAATATAGAAGAACAAAGAAACAAAGGATGAATTGTGACCACAAAAGGGTGGTTATGTGGCCCAAAAAGATTAATGTCAGAGCTTTTAGTTTTGGACTGTACAGATCATATACAGATATTGAGATGATAAACATAGCCAGTCTACCTGCTCCGAACACTACTGTTAAGTAATACAACTCTCATTGTGCCTTCTCCAATTAATATTCTTAGAATATTTTCACGTCATGTTTTACCTTTTTATCAAAATTAAGTCATTAATTATTTAGTATTTCAGAGAAATGGAATAGCATCAGCAAGAACACCTTCAGCCACCGTCCTTCATTTTGTAGCTCTCTGCCCTTCTGTGTGCCTCTAATCTCTCTCATTACGCACACACACATTCATTCAAACAAAACGTTTGTGGTGGCGTTAATGCAGCTGCACACATTAAATGTGGAAATTCTGATCAACTAACCTGTGCTCACAAGCATTCTGTGTTTGGAAATGGGGTGGACACTTGGCAAGAGACACGCTTTTGACCCAATATGTATTTTGAGGAGTGGCAATGGCTGGGTACAAAAATGAAGGAGCAGATTTTAGAAATTTATCATTCCCATTTACTAAACCTAAACGAGTATAACTGCGCACAGTATTTAACGCCCAGCACCTGAAACCTCAGACCAAGAAGAGTCATGGGCCACCTGTCAAATGTGGGTGATTTTGAGCAGTAAATTTGTTAGGTCCACTAGCCACTGTGGTAGGTGGACGGAGTTGACCAAAGAAAAAAAAACAAATCACCAGTTAGCAGACCCTTTATGTACCAATATGCCAATACACTGTTTGTTTCTTCCAATGACCACTCCTGGGCACCATACTTAGCAACATGTGGCTAGCTAAGATTGTACATTGGAAGGAGAGTGTGGTGAGATACTCTTGGAGTTAAGAGTCTGCAGACACAGATAAGAGGTGGTGTGTTGCAGCAAGCTGAAAAAAGCCGATATTTCAATGAGAAGTGGTGACATGACGAACAAGGCAAAATGCGCGACTGGCTAGATTTTTAAATCATCTTCTCAAACCAATGTTTTGCTCTCGCTGTCAACTCAACAGTCTGCTTCATTGTTGGCACTAAATACGTCACAAAATGACACCGGAGTTGTATTGCCACAGCGCTAGCAAGACGGCTCCCCCAGAGGTTGCTATGAGGGCTCTCTAGCAAGTTGGCCCAGATAGAGGGGATGATGATTCAGAAATGCTCATGCTGTGTGTTTGTCAAGCACATCGCAGAGGTGAAGAGAAAATGTCCAAGGGATGAGACAGCGTCTGCCAAGTTCATCTCCATCACGTATGATGGGTTGACTAACACGGCTATTACAGAAGAGGTGCTTTATGTACTGTTTTGCAACAGAGGGAAGATGGAGGTGAAGATCAGCTATCATGCTTGTATGCATTTTACCACAAGAACCCACTCAACAGAGCAAATTCAAGAAGGAGCTTTAAGATGACAGAGGCCACTTGTCCCAAGTAGAGTAGGAGACACCAGATGTGTTGCTCACCTCTCGAGGGCCCTAGACCATTTCCTGAGAGGTTACCAGGGGCCTCTTCAGCACCTAGAGCAAGTATGTCAGTGTAGGCTAAGCACAGTGTTTCCCTCGATGTTGGTCTCATTAATTGTTGGTTGCATTTTCATATGTTCCTAGTAATCCATTTTGTATTTTTTAAAATATCCAGTCATCAGATGCACAGGAGGCGCGTACAGTGCAGAGGAGCAAAGCATGCCATTTCTACAGTTCCTGCAAGGATGCTGACCTGATTGTGTTCTGCAACTTCATGCCTGAGTGCGTGACCCACCTCAGCACCCTCTCTCTGACTCTTCAAAGATTAACAGTGACGGTGGTTGAGATTCACAGCAGCCTAACCTCCACACACTGAAGAAGAACAGGTATGTGTGTGATTATTAATACACTATATTTCCAAAGGTATTGGGACGTCTGCCTTTACACGCACATGAACTTTAATGACATCCCATTCTTAATCCGTAGGGTTTAATATGGAGTTGGCCCACCCTTTGCAGCTATAACAGCCTCAACTCTTCTGGGAAGGCTTTCCACAAGGTTTAGGAGTGTATTTATGGGAATTTTTGACCATTCTTCCAGAAGCGCATTTGTGAGGTCAGGCTCTGACGTTGGACGAGAAGGCCTGGCTCTCAGTCTCCACTCTAATTCATCCCAAAGGTGTTCTATCGGGTTGAGGTCAGGACTCTGTGCAGGCCAGTCAAGTTCCTCCACACCAAACTCGCTCATCCATGTCTTTATGGACCTTGCTTTGTGCACTGGTGCGCAGTCATGTTGGAACAGGAAGGGGCCATCCCCAAACTGTTCCCACAAAGTTGGGAGCATGAAATTGTCCAAAATGTCTTGGTATGCTGAAGCATTAAGAGTTCCTTTCACTGGAACTAAGGGGCCAAGCCCAACCCCTGAAAAACAACCCCACACCA
>OOFE01046771.1:0-21202 GCA_900323365.1 Monocentris japonica
GTCCAGTGTGGGTGGTAGGGAGGTTTTGAGGTGAGCCAGGACCAGCCTCTCGAAGTAGTTCATGATGGTGGGGGTGAGTGCAACAGGGCGAAAGTCATTAAGGCTCACTGCGGTGGAATGTTAAGCACCGGCACAATGGAGGTGATCTTGACGTACATGGGGACAACTGCCTGAGACACTGACAGGTTGAAGATGTCAGTCAGGACCTCAGACAGCTGCCCAGCACAGGCCCTGAGCACGCGTCCGGGGATGCCATCAGGGCCAGCAGCCTTGCGTGGGTTGGTCCGGCTCAGTGCTGCACACACGTCGGTGGGGGAGAGTGAGAGAGTCTGGTGGTCAGCGGGGAGCACAGCCTTGGTGGCCGCCTCCTGGTTGTCCCTCTCAAAGTGGGCATAAAAGGTTCCCCCAAACACTATTTTTAAGGGCACAGCCTGCATCTTGAGTTAATGGCTATTTTTCCTCTCAGTCCTTGATCAGATGTGGTGTGCCACAAGGCTCAATTCTTGGACCAATTTTATTCTCCCGATATACACTGCCTTTAGGTCACTTTATTAGGCAGCATAGCCTCTCCTTCCATTGTTAGGCGGATGATACCTAGCTGTACCTCTCAGTCAAGCCAAGTGAACTAAATAAGTTGGCCTATCTGCATAGTTGTTTATCAGATGCCAAGGACTGGCTGTCAAAATATATTCCACAGTTAAATTCAGACAAATCTGCACTCTTTTTTTATAGGCCCTGAGTGCTTAATTGGACCTGCCCTTGGTCCACTAAATCAGGGGTTCTCAATCCTGGTCCTTGAGTACCACCGTCCTGCAGGTTTTCACTCTAGCCATCTAATGAGGGACTGATTTACACCAGGTGAATGCAATGAACTACCTGGCAGGATAGAAAACCTGTAAGGCTGTGATACTTGAGGCCCAGGATTGAGAACCACTGCACTAAATCAACATATTGATTGTGAGCAGGGGTCACCAATCTTATCCAGAAAGGGCCACAGTGTGTGCAGGCTTTTGTTCCAACCAAGCTGTAGCACACCTGATTCTACTAATCAACCACTAGAGTCTTTGCTAAGGACCTATGGTAATAGAATCAGGTGTGCCTAAGAAAAAATCCTGTGGCCCTTTCTGGATAAGATTGGTGACTGATATTTAGCCTGCCTCCAAGTACTTAGGAGTCCTTTTTGACTTGAGCCTTAACTTTGAGCAACATATTAAAAAGCTTATTCAGTCATGCTTTTTCCATCTCAGGAACATTGCAAAAATTATATCTGTCTTGTATTTCAGCAATATAGAGAGGATTATACATGTTTTTTAAAATTTGTATTTATAAAAGAAGTAGAATGGCTCCAGTGTGTTCAAAGTGCTACTGCAAGGCTTTTAACCAAAATTATGAGGCAGGACCACATCGCCCCTATTTTAGCATCTCTTCACTGGTTGCCTATCCATTTTAGAATTGGTTTTGAGGTTTTACTGATTATTTTTAACATCTTTTGATCCCTTATGAGGCATCCCTTATGGGCCCTTCTGAGTGTTCTTGAGTCCAAGCTAAAGACTAAAGGTGACCAGGCTTTTGCCGTCAGGGCTCCTAGACTTTGGAACGCCTTGCCTGAGGAGCTCCGGCTGGCAGAGTCAGTTTCATCACTTCTTAAACTTATTTTTATCATAAGGCCTTAATGGGGTATTTGGCTTTTGCCTGTTTTACGCTTGTCTGATATTTATTTATTCATTTTGTTTTATCTGTATGGCTTTTACTGTTTCACACCTCATTGTTCTTTCTGTCTTATTAATCTTTGTCATTGTTCACTTTTATTTTTCTTGGTTGTGAAGCACTTTGTAACCATGTTTTGAGATAATGATGATAATGATGATGATGATGATGATGATGATGATGATTATTTTAAAATAAACAGAACCACATATTACACATGACTCAATATTTCAACAAGGACAGCACATAGACAACAATTCTATATGGAGTGATTACTGGTTCAAAATTCAGAAATAAATAAGATAGGATGTATATAAATAAAAGGAATAATACTACATTCTGTATATATGCATTATGGTTTTTGAATACCCAAACCAAGAAACACAAATATTTTTCACCTTCCACAAATAAAAACTTTCATGCTTGTAAAAATCTTCAAAAACATGTACATCATTGGAAATAACAAACTCATTGACAAACTGTGAAGAAAACAATCCACAAATACAAATGCACTGAGTGTGCAAGTAGCTTACTCACCAGTAAGTGGCAATATGCACACCCACACAAGTTTTTTTTTTTTTTTTTTTTGTAGGATGACGCATGCGTCGTCTGGCTTTGCCTCAACAACCAGCAGTCAGTCAGTTAACTCTTGGGAGTAACAATATGGGATTTGGGAGTGTCTTGAAACTCAGGTGGGAGTTCAAAACAGAGTTGGGGTTGAAAAGGGAGTTTGAAAACCAGAACTCTCATCCCCTGGTAAAGTAATTGTTTAGTCATTGGTATTGGTATTGGTAGTCACTGTGTGTCAGTTCTGGTAGTCAGTAGTACAGAGGCCTCCAGGGCCTCCCTTCCTGTTCACTCTTTACACATCCGACTTTAGGTACGACACAGTCATGCCACTTGCAGAAGTTCTCGGACGACTCTGCAATTGTTGGATGTGTTGGGGGGGGGGTCAGGAGGGGGAGTACAGAGGACTGGTTGGTGACTTTGTTGAGTGGTGCAACTAGAATCATCTGCAGCTCAACGTGGGAAAAACTGCCTGGAGGAGGACTAAGGCACCAATCACCCCCATTTCCATCCGGGGGGGACATAAACGTGGTGCAGTCCTACAGGTACCTAGGAGTGCACCTGGATAGCAAGCTGGACTGGAGTGGGAACACTGAGGCTACGTACAAGAAAGGCCAGCGCTGACTCTATTTCCTGAGGAGGCTCAGGTCCCTCAACGTATGTAGAACCATGCTGAACATGTTCTATCAGTCGGTGGTGGCAAGTGCTCTTTTCTTTGCAGTTGTGTGC
Source organism: Monocentris japonica (assembly GCA_900323365.1). Classification (NCBI taxonomy): domain Eukaryota; kingdom Metazoa; phylum Chordata; class Actinopteri; order Trachichthyiformes; family Monocentridae; genus Monocentris; species Monocentris japonica. The sequence continues at coordinate 3,004 of OOFE01046771.1, forward strand.
TGGGGCAGCAGCATAAAAGTCGCAGACACCAACAGGATAGACAAACTGCTGAGGAAGGTGGGGTCTGTCCTGGGGGCCAGCCTAGACCCAGTGAAGGTGGTGGCTGAGAGGAGAATGTTGGTCAAACTGCTGGCCATCATGGACAACGTCACTCACCCACTTCATGACACTCTGGCCAGGCAGAGGAGCACGTTCAGCAGCAGACTTTTCCACCGCCATGAGACACACATGCACATTAAAATTGTTTTTACTTTTGTGCTGTGCATTTGCATAGTTTTTGTACAGCGTCATATATTGTTGATTTGTTATTATTATTTTATTATTCCCATTGTAGCTTTATTTCTTAGTGTTATTCTATGTCTGGCTGCTGTAACAAAGATATTTCCCCCCAGGGATTAATAAAGTACCTACCTACCTTTAAGATTATTTTTTTTTGGCATTTTGCCTTTATTTGACAGTCAGTGGAGAGAGACAGGAAGGATCAGGTGAGAGAGGAGGGATGACATGCGACATAGGTCCCAGGCCGGATTTGGACCCAGGGCATCACGGTTATGTGGTGAGCGCCTTAGACCACTGAGCCACCAGGACGCCCCCCCTACCTACCTTTAAGCTTACCACAAAAACTGTTGGAGCTCTCATGAATTGATTCTGAAAGTAAACACAAATAATATATATTTATTTATTTAGACAGCATACACTCAGTTAGCAATTAGCTCTTAGAAAAGAGTAGAGACATTTGGGTATGTTCTCAGTTTGGGGCAAACACTGGAATAATATGAACAGTCCTTTCCCAAAGGAGATGACACAATATTCACCAACAATTTCAGGGATGTCAATGTGGATGGGACTTGACTGATGATTTCTTTTTAACATCACATCTTGACTAGTGCAGCTTTAATAGGAAAGCAAGAAAACTGAGCAGGTGTTTGTAGATTGGAGAAGGACAGTTTTTCCCACTGGCTGAGCTCAGTTTGAAGACTGTAGATAAGAAATCTCAACACAGACATGACAGAGAGGGGACTGGGTACACTGTAAGAACAAAATGTGAAACAAGATCAGACTGGCTTTGGACTGACATTTGTTCACACATTTACAAGATGAATACCTGTTTGGTATTCAGCTTAGATTTAAAGCGGTAATCTGTAAGATTCTTGGGTTTTTAAAAAAATTGTCTGACTCCAGTTCAATAGAAGTTTCCATGGAGAATTTTAGTGTCCCATGCTGGTCTAAATGCTATTTCAGAGGCTTTTCCACCCTGACAAGAAGAAAATTCATTGGAGTCAAACTAACAGTATTGAATGTTGACTATCAGCAGCTTTGATCCCAAAAATGTCAGTATCGGCCTCCCGCATCAATCAAACCCTACTCCAAACATTTCTCAAGTTTTACTTCAACAGTGATCAGTTCTTGCTCGCAGATGCTTTCAGCTTGTCCATCGACGATTTCAGTTGGACCAGTCCGAGTGTTGGGGGCTAGCTGAGGAGCTTGTCGCTTGTCTGTGTATTTGCAGCTGTTCTGCTGTAGATATGGGTTTGTTGATGTGGGAAGAGGGGCTGATACTGGAGCAGGAAGGGGAGAGTGTCCAGATCCTTCAACAGCCTTGACAAACAGATAGGATAAGGCCTCAGTCCTCTGTTATAGCAGAGCATAGATTGCCAGGAGCTGATGAACTTAGTTGACAGCCTATTAAAGCAGTAACATATTTTGCAAACAGAAACGGCATTTTCATATAGATTATGCACATAGGTTGACAGTAATCAGGGCCTCTGCTTGACCTGATAAAGTCTTAAAATGTCTTAAATAATATTATCTAAACTCAGTGCCTTAAAGGGTCTTGAATACAGTTAAATAGTATTATTATAATATAGTAAAGAGTATTTTAATTCATTTAAATTCATTGAATTCAGTTTTAGAGGTCTTGATAATGTTGCATTTTCTTTTTCTGGTGACAATCAGCCTGATCACGCAGACCTGTTTTCTGATAGCTATACAGTTGTTTCCATTTTCAGGTTTATTTGAGTTGAAATTGCATAAACAATTGACAGAGAGAGATAGCACTTTTCTGTTTCATTCATTCTCCATACCTGCTTACACCTATTCAGGGTCACAGGAGCCTATCCCAGCATGCATTGCATGGGAGGCAGGGAAACACCCCGGACAGAGTGCCAGCCCCATCACAGGGCGAACACATAGACAGACAAGACACACCGAAGCTCACATTTCACACCTATGGGCAATTTAGAGTCTCCAATCCACCTGACGTGAATGTGTTTGGACTGTGGGTGGAAACCGGAGGAAACCCACACCAACATGGGGAGAACATGTAAAGTGCACACAGAGAGGACTGGGGCCAGGAATCGAACCCAGGACCTACATACAGACAACCATTGCTATCTTATTAGCTTATTCTATTTCAAAAACCACACTTCACAGTCAGGGGAGAGAAGTAATCACTTCCATTAATCTGATTATTAAAAAAAAAAGGTATCCGCGACAACAAATTACATTGCATTGCTTGAATTGCATTATAATAGAATTGAATAATACACATGATTACAACTATTAGAATTAGTAATCTAATTGTTTTGTGTCTTGAAAGTAACCTTCCCAACCCTGTTTACAGTAGGGTTAGGGTGATATCTATTCTGTCTAATTAAAAATGTAATCTACTCCAGTCAGTGTTGTGCACCTCTGATATGATGCAGTTTGACTGATTACATATTGATTGTAGAATTGATCAATACTACACTGGTTGTCTATGGGAAGCCCTTAACCTGAACTGATTCTAATGAGACATTTTGATCAGATTACCAGCAAAGATGCATATATACTCATTCATTCATTCATTCTCTCTATCCATTTATTCCCATTCAGGGGCTGGAGCCTTTTCCAGCATGCACTGAGTGGAAGGCAGGAAAACAAACCGGACAGGTCTCCAGTGCATCACAGGGCTAACACAGATAGACAGACGCCCCGGGTTCGAAACCTTTGCCATCCCTCCTCTCTCCCGATCCTTCTCTCTCTACTTAACTGTCCAATAAATGCAAAACAAAAATGAAAAAACAAAAAAGATTGAAACAGAACACCAGAACCGGTATGTGCACACAAGCTTTAATGCGGCATTAAAATCCTGCCTGCCTGTACCAGGAAATGCACCTGCCGCACATTTCTCACTGGAAACGCCATATAAGGTAAACATACAGTATCCACACCTTGACCTGGGCTAAATATGATCTGTATGAAAGGTTACCAACTTAACGTGTACCTGGCACCCCCTCCTCCTCCCCTTTCGACCCGGGAAACAGAGTTCACCCGCGGCCATGAGAATCGAATACAAGCGGGGACTTTTTTAGAATAGCTCCGAATGGCGAGGCATGGGAATGAACTGCGCTATCTGTTTTTTTGACGCAAGCAGCCACAAGGAGAAAGCTCTCCCCTTCAGCCTTATCTGGCCTCCTCTAGGCAGCTGTTACTGTGTTGCTGCAGTCAAAAGGCCACCTCCATGTCCCTAGCCTTTCAGAGGCTTACACCTGCTGTACTGGAGAGGGGGGGCTGGATGAGATGGCTTGTTGTTAGGCCTGCGCAAGAACCAAAGAGAAAAGTAATCTGGCTTTATTGGTTTTATCAACAGAACCCATGAACTCTTTGTCCTCTTGTCCTTTTAGTATTACACAGGACAGATCATATGTAACAATGTCCTCTTCTGAAATGAGCGCCACCTACAGAAACTTCAACAAATCCAAGGAGAAAGACTGTACTGGACTGTACATAGTACAGTACAGTAACACACATTATCATGTGTGTTATTTGTGTGTTATTTGATCAAATGATCAAAACAAAATGAATAAGCTTCAGCAAAATAAAAATAAAATGTGCTTCCTCAACAGTGTATTTGAGCTCATGCGTATGGAATTCATTTCACCAGTGGTTTTGCGATGAATTGGGAACCTCACGTTAAAATCCTACCAATATCCTGCCCAAAATCCACTCTGAGCCAACACATCAGCTCTCGGAAGACCTTAATTGCGCAGAGAATCAGTTTGCAGCACCTTTGGATTCCAGCTGGGATTTTCACTCAAAACACCAAAAACCCCATGAAGTGTTTCTTATATGAAATAGCATAAATTGTCCAAAAGAAATAGTCTAACCATGAAAAAGCGTTTTACACATTCTGTCAAACAGTGTCATGCAGGTCTGGATCTTTTTTCTCACTCTTCCACAAATGGCTCCTATTCACTCTTATTCAGGCTTTTGGTAAGAGGATGAGTAACTATAAGACAAATCCGTTATTTAGCAATTTCAGTGAAATGGTACTCTTTAAAGCGGAAAAGAAACCTTGCTACGTTACATGCAACAAAAACAAACATTTGAATGAATGTGATGGAATGCAACTTATCAGGTTGGAATAGAGAAAGGGGTGAGTGACCTTCAGAAGTCTTTGTTAGAAGTACTTGGAAAGAGATTACAACTTCAGTCATGTCAAAGTAAAGAAAGACAAGTGTTTATGATTGCGCTGAAAATCATCGTCAAAACAAATGGCAGAAATTGTATTATTATGAAATGTTGTGACCGAATCCAAAACAATTCCATGGGTACACAGAGGAAAGCCACTTTTGTAAATCCCTCACGGAATCCCTCAGAAAATGATCTAAAATATTTGAGCTTTTATTTTGTTTTCACTCACAGTCTTGCTTTTCACCACTCAGAAAGAGAGACCAAATCTTTAGGATTTTGAGCAGCAGCTGATCTAAATGTTATTTCAGAGCTTTATTGGCCCATGTAGTTTAAAATTGGTTGGAGTTGCATTAAAACACATTTGACTGAGAGTTAAGCAGTTGGGTAGAATGTAATTTGTCACACTTCCTCTATGTTAACTATGACAATACACTGAGTGAACAAAACATTAGGACGACCTGCTCTTTCCATGAAACAGGCTGACCAGGTGAATCCGGGTGAAAGCTGTGACTCCTTATTGTTTTCACCTGTTAAACCCATTTAAGTCATGAAGGGGAAATGTAGATGAAGGAGATGTTAAAGAGTGTGTATAGACCTCTTGACAATCATGAACATGGATTGTTCAGAATGGGGTGTATCTCAACAGTAGGAGGGTGGGACAAATTTTTTGTGGATTTCCAATTGGTTAGAATCTTACTTTTTGATTATATATTGCCACTGGTACTATTTTGGTACTATTTTGCCCTGCCATTACTCCAATGGTCGGCACATTGTTTGGGTGTGCGTTCGTTTTCTACTCACATGTACTTTATTTTATTTTTTATTTATTTTTTATGACAGCTTATATTTTTTAAATGTTAAAAGCTACATCCCTATGTTGGCTTTTTGTTAATAGTTTATTCCTTTTTATTATTTATGTATTTTTTATTATTATTATTTGTTAAGCAACAAGTTGGTAAAGATAGTTAATTTTATTTTGTTGCGCAGTATTTCATTGCAATAAAAATGCTTTCAAATGTAAACTGTGAGTTGAACATCAAAAGCCAAGTCAAGTCAAGTTTATTTATATAGCACTTTATCACAAATCAATAGCCTGCATAACTTGATACTTGATGATTGACTTAAAACAATTATTCTGTTCTGTACACATTTCCTGAAAATGTATTTTACTTTGACAGTTGACAGTTGGTTTGCACAGTATGATTTATTTTCCTGTAGAAAGCTGGGGGGACTTAAATAAATAAATAAATAAATAGCCAACATACATCTAAGATTTTGTTTTGTTTAATGTGCTTCAATTCATACAATTAGTATAATGCCATCAAAATGTTGTACTGAAATAAATAGGGAATATACTCATCATCATCCTTTTACAAACAAATTGTCATATCTTGTATGTAAACATAATACCAAGGGCATCGGAGTCAACCGCTGCAAGCAATACACTCTAGAAAGAATAAACACAAGCTTTTTACAGTGCAAAAGTAAACATGATTTGGAAAGTTTGGAAAGCAACTATAGTGTCTCCACCCAAAATACACGGTAAGCTACATAATACAGTCAGGAGTGATCTAGATGGCAAATTAATCTGAACAGATATAGTGCAGCTCTGTATTTCACAGACTATAGCGGCTTTGCAGTTGCATCAAAAATCTCCTATCAACCACATGTGGCTCCATCATGGAGGTCCATTGGAGAATTGGTTGTTAGTTAATAATGTCTAAATTTATAGGAGAATTACCTGAAAAAAAGATTGTGGTGTGGATTCAGTAACATAAGTAAAAGTGAATAGTGTGATCAGGTAGATTTGTTTCCAAATGGAGGTTTCTGTGACTCAGCAAACTGTCTTGTCTTTAGCCCTAGTTTCTACTCCAAAACACTGAGATGGAGCTGGAGAAGAGTCAGCTCAGTTAACCTGAACAAACTGTTTGCTAGTTAACTAGCCCGCAGGCTAATTTAGCGAAGCAACCGATATTAACATTAACGGTTACTAGCCATTAATGCTAGCTAATACGCTATGAACGCTAATGCTAGCATCCACTAGATACATTACCTAGTTTGCAAATCAGATGTGTTTCCCAGCAAGACAGTGATGGTTAGCTGACCAGATACTATGGTGAGCTGGCTAACAAGCTAACATTATCTAAGTATCAGTGGTGAACTGATCATTTCTCAGTCAAAACAGCACAGACGTTAACTATATCTATAAAATTCTGTTATGTTGTACGTTTAGAAACACAATCAGCTGTTCACAGCCACTGTTGGCCAAGAGCTGACCTCCAATATGGCTGCCACGGGATGAGTTACGTCATGTGAAAGTCCTTTCCTCCCCCCTAAATCTGTTGGTACTCTTGGGCCCCTGTGAGGGAGGATCCCTACTTAGTAGAGAACGTATTCAAGTGCACATTACAACAGTCAGTGTTAGTCTTTCAAACTTGCTGGGTCCAATTAATATTCAGCTCCTCTATGACGACAAAGTTCGTGGCAGTTTTGTCATTCTTTGATCCCCAGAGGCTGAAGTAGGCCCGCTGGTTGGTTGCTGTGTGCTCATCCTCCTGCGTGATGATGATGCTTTGTTTTTCCTCCTGTGTGAATTATGTGTTTTCTTTCTGTAGGCTTCCCTCTTTGAACTGTTGGGGGTCCCCAGGTGCTCTAAAAGTCTCCTTTGAAATACATCTTGGAACTGCTTTGCCTGCAAAAAAAAAGAAAACGAAAAGAGTAAGTTACAAAATCATTCAAGGACATAGATTTTTGCAGTGTAGCAGCTATCCTTAGCCCTGTAAAAAGCACAGGCTGTCTTCCTAACAAACTCCGAGATGAAATGTGATGGCTATAGCTTTGTCAGGGTGTACTTTTATTTTTGGCGCATGTGTTGAAGTCACTATTTTCAAATCAAGTTACATTAAGATAGTGTCTTTGTAATGGAAAAATGCTTTTCGGAAAGCACAATTCATTTTTCTTTCTGTTGGTGATTGCTTGCATTATGTCGGCCACCGTCTGGAGGTCATAAGTTACCCACCTTTTTATTTACCACAACATCACTGATCTGTATCTGACAGCATTAATGCTTTTACATTACATTACATTACAGTTATTTAGCAGACTGCTTTTAGACATTAAGCAGGCTCTTACCACGGCTAGCTGTGGCGTGGTAGGTTGCGGTGTGGTCGGGGATGCCGTGGTGTGTCGCTGGCCATGGCTCTTAGGTTTGGCACAATACATCTCTAGGTGCTGCAGGTCACAACCAGCCGGCCGGCAGCAGTGGTCCACTATGCCCTTACCTCTAGGCCGCACGCCATAACCAGACCAGTTACCTTTTCCTGGAGGAAGAAAAATGAAATTCCCCAGTCATTCTTTAGGCTGCAGCATCTTCCTCACTTTTGAAAAAAGGTGGTTCAACTTGATAAATGCAATGTGATTAGCTTTTTCTCCCTCTCCCTTTTTTATTATTTCAAAATGTGAATGCTAAGACAATCCCAGATAAGAATTGTCATAACGATAAAGCTATCACGCCATAGAGGCAGAGTGTTCTGGTAAGTACACTGCCATTTTGGTGGGGGATTAAACACATTGATACCAGATGGTGACGGCCTTGGTCAGATCAGGGGAAAGTTAATTCGGTGAAAGGGCTTGCGGGTAATTTTGTAAAATCATTGTGTGTTATGGGAGAGATTGGAATTCTTTATCATGAATCAAAATACATGGGTAATCCTGTTGCCGGGGAATATAGTGATTACTGGCCATTTGAGTGTTTTGGTTACAGTGATGATAATGGCATAAAGATATCGGCATCCTGGTGTAATGTCATTATCCAAATATCACTAACTGTTCAAAGATTTGTGCATGACACACTGGGAGGACTTGCATTTATGCAAGGCATGATAAGAAGGATAAACCTATTATACTGTAAGAACTTTTGGACATTTTACAATGCTGATGTATCAAATTCTAGCAAATAGCAGTGCTTTACACTCTTAAAATTTAGGTCATGCAAAACAAACACATAGGGACAGACTTACCTAAATAGATTCCACGATCGCCGCACACAAATATTAGGTCGGTGAGGAGATCACTTCCACAGCGGAGTCTGGCTGCTTCGGAAGGGGTTGGCAATACCGCCAGGCACATTGTGGAGTAAAACGCACAGATCCAAAAACATAACTCCTGGGGAAGAGGGAAAACTGTGAATACACGGCCAATATCGTGCAGAAGAAGAAGATGCCAACAACTTTTCCGTCCGAGCTGGTGTCCCACATTTAAGGTGTCATTCTCTCAAACACAATGGTTCATTTATACCAGTCAAGCTTTTGTGTCCGTTTTGCCCATGAATGACATCGCTATCATTCATTAGTGTCGATCTACTGGGTTTTATTTGACATTGTCGACCGAATACATTGTTGTAGGACACGTAACAAGGATGCCAATTTTAATGCACATAATTATCAATTCTCTTGATCTGTGCAGCTTACACCACGGGCCCAGACATATGTCTTGAAACTGGATCTTGAAAACCAATCAGGATGCACATCTCTCAAAAACTAGAATGAAAATCACTAATACAATTCCAGAACCTTAATTAACAATAGCTTGCAAGTTGCTGTTTCAGCTCTTGAATCCACTCTGTTCTCGACTATTTTCCCTCATTCTCCTAATTCTAGGATCCATGTCAATATCCGCAAGGGGCAACTTTGTATCCCATTCCTGAAATTGCTGCCCAAAATGCTGAAAAATCCCATTGAAACCAAGCTGTGCGGCAGACCTAAAGGCTAACATCAACAGGAAACTGCAAAAGATGACCAGTCTTACCTTCAGTGTCTGTGGTCTTGCAGAAGGCCAGTGTTGGGAGTGCATCCTGCCTGTCTGTGCATGCCTGTAGTGAACCTGTTGTCTTATACTCAGCCAGCAGGAGAGGGGAGGACCTGAGTGAGGACGCTCCCTCACTCCAGTCCTCTCGGTTTTAGGGAAGAGGACCAAATGTAGTTCATCTGGTTGCTCATATCAGAAGATTTAACATGCTATCAGTGGGGATAAACTTGTTCTGCTCTGTGCCTACCGTGCTTGTCATATGGGATAAGTTAAAGTATACTTTACAAACTTGCGATTAGGGTTCGACTGACATATACGGACATTTTTGGATTGAAGTTGCCAATATTTTCCGATATTCATTACATTACATACATCATTATGTTTGACCGTTTTCAGGATGAAAAAAAACAAAGAAAAGGAAAAAAAGAAGAAAGTATCCAAGTATCCAGTCTAAACCCAAGGATTCTTATCAGGGTGGAAAAGCCTCTGAATCAGCATTTAGACCATCATGGGACACTAAAATTCTCTATTGAAATCCAGGATGATGAGAATAATTTTACATACTTCATGCATACTTATCAAACTGTTTCAGAATAAATTCAGGTTAAGAGCGTCCCATAGACAACCACTCGTGGCTTTCCCCGATAGCAAATGATCTTGATGAAACTCATAACATACTTCCCGCACAAGAAAGTTTCAAGAAAGTTCTTGAAAACTTCACGTGTTTCCCAAAAGATGTTGTGACGGAAACCTCTCAAGATCTACTTGAAGATCAACTTCAAGAACTTCATCGTAAGGCCTCACAGGTCGATGGAAGGAATCATTGATTTGCTGAAACCATGAAAGCATGATAAGTTGATTGAACGATCATCAATTTGCACTACACTTGTATTTAAAGGGACAAATAAAATATATTGCGCTCGGTGCATTTAGGTAGTCTCACACCAGCGGCAAATTTAGAGAAACCTACAGCAGACTGCTTGAAATCGTCAGAGTCCACAATGCTGAATAACCAACACGATTACAATCCCAGTGACTGCTGTGACACAGTGGTGTCATCACCGCGCAAACCCCATTCACAGTGGTGCAGGCAATGATGCAGTTAGATTTGTCACCTGCCACCTGATTAGGCATGACGGTGAAGACCCCCCTGTAGGTAATGAGTTCGCATAGAGCCGCAGCTGCCCCCTGCCCCCTCAACTTGGTAGTTTCTGGGTGTTTCGACTAGTGGTAGCAAGTGGGAGTCAATCACCTTTGTCCGACCGATATATTTTGATATTAAATGTTTGCTTTGCACAGATAATTATACTCTAACCTTATGAAAAGCTATGTAGCTTGGACAGCTAACATTACTTCCTTGTACTGAGAAAATGGGTGAAAGCTGCTAGGAGCATTGCTCAATCAACATCTTCTTTGGCCAAATGGATTGGTTCTTGAATGGCGAATGCCTTTGCATCAAGTTAACTGGATTCAACTTTTGTCCCACCCCTTTCCCTGCATTGCATGCTTGGTTCACATTGCAAGCTATCCCAGAGTGTGCTGCACAGCGAATTGCTTGCTTCTTATAGAATATGAAGGGATACTAAATTGGCTGCTTGAATCAAATTTGGTGGGGCTTCACCATGAGTGATGCTGCCTGTCAAATACCAGATGGCTGGGCCCCACCAAGCCTGATTTACAATGCAATCAATCCCCCCCCATTTTGTATGGTAATGTTTGTTGCACAAGGGGTGACGTTCAACTCCGTAGGGCTGAAGCCCTAGTGCTTTTGTGCTGCTTAGGGGTTCATGTCCGTAGAGCTGAAACCCTGTTGCTTTTACTAGTTTATTATTGGTGGTCTATCTGAAAGCTGTTCTCATTCTTTATTTAAGGGTTCAAGCCCATATGGCAGAAACCTATTGTTTCTGGGCTGAATTATTGTTGCTGTTCTTCTTCTCCCACATTTTTGCAATTTCACATGTCATGGTACATGATGGAGACATCAAATTTGGCAAAATAGTTAATGATGGTCAGTTACTACTAGGGAGATCAAACGTTCTGCCCGCAATGCAATCACAATGGGAGTTCCACCAAGATGCACAAAACACAATTGACAAAACCTCATTATAACCTATTATTTAACAAGGAAACTGGTAATATTGGAGTAGGCAGTTGCATTTTATGAAAATAAAAACTAACTATGAAATATTTTAGAGGTCAATCGATTGTTATTTACTTATACTTTCATCTATCTAGGTGTCCTAAAAACGCTATGAGTCCAGAGTCCAGCGCCCTGTGGGACAATCAGTTTGGAAGAGAAATGGACCCAATGGATCAAAAAGTCCCAGAAGGCATTTTCCACTGGTGAAAAGAAATGTCTCTCATATTATAGCCAACCCCTGTCTGGATAACACTGTGGATGTTCCTTGTCAAGCGATCCTAGTTAGATTGTGGGAAATGGCCTCTGAATAGTGAACGGGGTACACATTCACCAAGGTCTTGTCTACACCCAAGTAGAGTCAGTTTTTGTTTTGCGTTGGGGGCTTTTTTGAGTACTATAAAAATGTGCCCCGTCAAACAGAATTCAGAATCTGAGATAATTCTGTAGGCAGGAGAGAGAGGTGCTGCCCTGAATATTGTACTTTGCGTTTATTTTATAATACATTCCTCAAAGTCATTTCATATTGGTGAACTGAAATGCCAGTGATTTTGTAACAAACCCTTATATGAATATGACTGTGGATATCCCTGTGCCATTGGTCATATCTACACTTCAAGAAATGTATTGTTACTATTTCTTTACGATTGCCCGCCTGGTAAACTCAGCGCAAACAGCGGTTGGGTAGCCAATAGCAAATAGTCTACATATTTTTACATTCACCAAGGTGCTGCCTACAGTGAGTTAAAGCCTGTTTTTTCTTTTCCATTTGGGACTTAAATAATCACAATCCGGGCAGACATGTTATAATGCAAGGTATTCTAGTGTGTGCGTTCACACTGCAGTCCAGCCAGCACGACTGATCAGGAAAAATTAACATTACCTGAACTGCATTATGCAATAGCCAATGAAATAATTATTAAAGACTGTCGTTATGTCAAGAACCTTTAAAGTTTTCGATACAGCTGACCAGAGGTGGGTGCAAGGAAAGTCATGAACTTGCTAAGTTGTTTATGTAGCAATTCTCCAGAGCTAAGAGCTGTGTAGTCCGTGTCTTGCTTGCATAAAGCTAGGACAAAGCTTTAGAAGTTTGATTTATGTCTATGATGAAACTATCGATTCAGATATGAGGAATATGGCAATTCAAATGGCTGTGGTATATTCCAGACTATTGCAAATAACACATGGAGTTATCAGGCAGGATGGCTATTTTTCGGTATTTGAGCTTCATTGACCCAACAGTATAGGTCTCGTTGATGCATGTGGTCAGGCTGTGGTTGTTCTGACTGTTGATTTGGTGTCCCCTGACACTGGGACATGTGAGGTCACTGGAATCAAAGTTGAAATTGCTGTTGAAACTTGCATGATGATGCATGATGATGAATGCCCATACACTGGAGGACATGCAGAGAGCACAGATGAATGGAATGACAGACCCCTTTTACAATAGTGTTGCAAAAAAAGTCCAGCACATGACATTTTGAGAAAAAATTAAAAGACATACTTCAGATATGAAAATAAAGTACCATAGGGAGGACTTTCTCCGATGGGTTGTACTGTATATGTGACAACTAAAGCAATAGAGGATGGAAATTCTTTCTTCAGATGCTTATGCCATCTCAGGAAGTGAAACTGGGCATATGAAAATCCTCTGAGGTGTAGTTGACCATCTTACAAAAAAGGCATCATCATTCCATAAATACCTAAGAGAAGGACAAACTATCTATTCCACAGCATTTGATGAAGTCCATTATGAAATGTTCAGGATCTTTTGCAACAGAGATTGAAATCTGGGCTGCTACAGACATACAGTTCTGAGAAAAAGTTTGTGAACCCTTTTGAATTACCTGCATTCCTGTATAAATGGCTCCTAAAATATGGTCTGATCTGTGTACTTTTACATATCTTTATTGAACTTATTGTTATAAACGTTAACAGCTTGGATTGGAAAAAGTATGTGAACCATGAGATTTAGTGACTGGTGGAACTTCCTTTAACAGCAACAACCTCAACATTTCCTGTAGTTGCTGATCAGACCTGCACAACGGTTAGGAGGTATTTTGGACCATTCCTCCTCACAGAACTGTTTCAGTTCATTGATATTTTTGAGATTTTGACTTGCTTCAGGTCATGCCACAACATTTCAATAGGGTTAAGGTCAAGACTCTTGACTTGGCCATTGAATTTTCCTGTTGAAGCCATTCTGTTATAGATTTGCTTTTGTGTCTTGGCATTGCCATGCTGCATAACTCAACCTCTGTTAAGCTTCAGATCACGGACCGTTACCTTGATATTCTTCTGTAGAATTTCCTGATACAATTTGTAATTCATTGATCCCTCAATGATTGTAAGCCATCAGCAGCAAAGCAGCCCCAAACCATGATGCTCCCTCCACCATGCTTGAGGTTTGAGGTGATGGTTGAGGTTTTACTGTTGGTATGCAAAAGTTGTGCCCTTTTGCCAAAAAGGTAAATTTTTGTCTCATCTTGTCTGAACATTGTTCCGGTAGTTTTGTAGAACATCCAGGTGGTCTTTGGCAAACTTGAGACTGGAAGCAATGTTTTCCGTGGAGAGTAGCTTCCTCTTTGGTATCGGTTATGCAGGAATCAAAATGGTTTGCAAACGTTCTTGTAAGTGTATGTTCCAGGGCACCCACTGTTATGCATGTAGGCCATTACATCCTGAAATAATGCTGATTAAAAATTTGGCCAGTTGAATAGCTTAATTGGAAGGCATCAAAAGTCTAGAGTATTTAGGTGGCACTTTATGTGATCAAATTAAACAGTTATATATAATAGATTTTTCTCATGATTTTTCCAATTATTTGGAATACTATAGGAGGAATGATAATATTCATATGCAAGGATGAATAGGCAGCAAGGTATATCACTAAAAAGTTTTCATAAGATTTACGTTGGGAAAAATATAACTGTCAATTTCTCCATAAAACCATCGCATTCAACTGCATAATGAGACAATGACATGTAGAAGGTGACGCTGAAATTGAGCATCGATTTGGACATTTATGCATTACTTTACCTGCTCAGCTCCTGGACAGTATGCCTGTCATTAGTTGTGCCAATCAGTGACAGTAGTATTCTGAAGAAAGACGATTCCAAGATTTACCTTGATTGGTTTGTCCATAGTGAGCATACACTGTCCTTGATTGTCCATACCTTATGGAAAGGAGGAATGGGGATACTATTACACAGTATTGCAGTATCTGCTCCTTGGCTGAAATGTATTGATATTTTAGATATCTGGGAGTAGATGAGAAGAACATTTGATCAAAGTGTTTCTTGAAAGAAATCCTTCCAAAAACCTTCACACAATTTTAAATCAATTTATATTTTACAAAAAAAAAATCTGAACCCTAAATGAGCAATTGCAGCAGAAGCTGAACCCATCCATAGACTAACAAATAAAATGAACTAATTCAAACTACCCTCCCCAACCTCATAAATCATAGCAGAGTTCATCCTCATCAACATTTGAAGAGGTAGACTGGGAGGTTGAGGTAGTAGACCCTCCCAGAACTGTGATGAGCCTCTTCCCTATTGGGTGTCTGTTATGTGAGGGACCAGGTTGCTACCTTCTCGTCACTGGAATACAAAACGGCTAGCTGGTGGGACACCAGTAGGTGGTTGGTAGACTCGCAGGAAGCTAGTGACTAGCGGGCAGGACAGTAGCTGCTGGCTGGCTGACTGGTGGGAGACCAGCAGCTGGCTGTCTTGACTGGTTTGGGCTTGTGGCCCTGTATTCAATAAAAGGGGCAAGGAATCCCATGACAGCCATGAATTGCCACAGCTGTCCATTTGTGGCTCCAGCCCCACTCCTGCTTGTCCTCTTCCATCCTTTAATATAAGTGTACCTCAGGCTTTTCCATATCTTTGTGCATACTTCCTCTAATGTACCAAAACAGCTGAAGCAAAGTGGTGTGTTTTAGTTTTGAGCAATATGAAGACTCCTGCACTTGTGAGTGAATTTGACTGTGCAGGAATCTGCCTATTGCAAGGCAATGTGACAAATAGGACTGTTTCACATCGTTACCCTTCTGGAAGTCCCTACCAGGATGACTGTTGTCAAACTGTACATTTTCTGTGCAGGTGACTTCAATGGTTGGTCAAATTTGTATTGAGAGACTGGAACTTAGGAACTGTCTTGAAATGTAACGAGTATCAAGTGCAGAATGTGTCCAGTCCCACGATGCCTTGATCTGTTTATTTGAATGTCACCTCAGCTCTCTGGCTCCCTTTTGACCAGCTGCTTTCAATTTAACAGAAACAGGAATGCCAAAGAAACATACACTCACACACCATATACCAATGTGCTATGCTGTAAAAATCCAGTAAAGTGAATTGCGAAGTAATTGAAATAAACACCTTTTCCATAAATCTGAGTTATTTCCAAAACCCACTGAGTTAGTTAAGAAAATGTTTAGATCTTCCAGGCATATGATCACTGAAACATATTTGAGACACATCACATAGACATCAGTGAGAAAAGTAAGTTAAAGTTAAAGAAAAAAAAGCATCGGTAAGTGATGCCCACTTCCCACCTCCCCAGACAGTCACGATTATGTAGCTGGGCGATCTGAAACACAAACTACCTTCAATGGTCCACACCTTGTGGACCTTGCCTTACCTTGACTGATTTTTTTTTTTTTTAAATGTAAGAGCCAAAGCTAAATGATCATTCTATTTCATTGTGACTGCCTTTTTATTCACTTGAGGATGATTATTTTTATACTTCCATACAAAACTCTGACCAAAAGATGTAACAAACACACCACAAACTTCCATAATCATTCATTCCATAATCATGCCCCACAAGTAGAATATGTAGATGATAAAATATTATCAAATGGTCATTTGGAGGAAATGGTGTGCTGCTGCTCAGATTTATCTATCACACTTTTTTTTCTTTTTTAATCTTTATCTTGGCCCATCAGTGACAGAAAGAAGCTTGCAATCTGTGTGAGCCACTGCTATAAAGGAATGGTGTGCACAGATTTCATTGATACGCTTCATTCAATCACTCAAGAGGGAATTTACTGTTGAAATAAAATGGTCTTATCCAAATTCTTTGGCAGTGATCTTACGTGTCCCACCTACAGTGTTCGTATTTCAGCATCTATGATGGTTGTCAGAGAATTTTAATATTACAAATACTCGATTTGATTGCCTGGACACATCCAGACCTGCATACCGCATTGATTTTGTTTTGTGTATACAAGGGCCATGATAGCTTGTGGATTCATAAGATTGAGTTAACTAACCACATTTATATCTCAGGCTGCCATTTTAGTTGTTTCAGTGGAAATTTTCCACAAGCTGAAACAGTTGAATGAGAGTGTGAGAGTAGCAAGTGCTGGGCCAACGACTGTCCAGCGCCCACCCTTCTCACCGCAGCTCCAGGTGGAGACGAGAATCCAGGTAGAGAAAGCCTGTAGTTTCCATTACTTTTAATTTTTGGAGCTTCACCCAGCGAGTAGACAGAAATGGTGCCATATACTAGTATGTAATAGTGAGGACTGATGGATGGAGATCAGGTTTTCAAAAAAAGAAATAAAAAAAAAGGGGTGAAATACTTTCATCTGTGCAAAGTATTGAAAAATGTACTGAACAGTTCCAAATAATATATCCAACGCTATTTAACGGAACATAACTTTTTTTCATCTGCATAGCCATGCATTGATTAGCTCAGATTGTGAATTGTCATTTTGAGGACTGCAGGTTGTTAAGAGCGGCTTCGCTCTCCCTGAGTCTGGCTCGCATTCGGGAAATCATTTCCTCTTTAGCAAGCTGCTCAAAGTCAAAATCCTGATGTACTGGTGTGGAGGCGAAAGACAAACCCAGCAATCCCCCCTTGGTCCAGCTCTGAATGTAGCCCTCTGTAATGCCAGCAGGATTGTTGACTTCACCGCTGTCAACTTGCGAATTACTGTCCACTGCATTTTGATAGGCACTCTCGGCCTCTTGACAGCCTCCATCTTCCATGTCAGATTCACCACTACTAGTGGGTGCCACAACAACCTCCACCTCCTCCTCCTCCTCCTCCTCCTGCTCCTCCTCCTCTCCTTCCCAAGCCGGCTTTGCACCATCTTCTACAAGCTGTTCCCCTCCAGGATCCTTTTCATTAATCTCATTGCAGAGGCCATCCACTTCGGGAATGCCTTCACTGGATGGAAGGACAGAATGTGCAGCCTCATCCATTTCCTTGTTCATGAACTCGTCCTCATTTTCAGTATGCGTTACTCCCTCATCTTTACACATGTCATGTTTCTTCTTCGACCCACAGTCACTGAACAACTCCTGGAGGAAATACAAAGAACTGGTTACATACAAGACCTATTTAGGTTTGTTCTTCATCTTCATTTGTTGGGTTTCCTAGTGATGTTGCCAACAACAACTGAATGGTACATGGTAAATCAAGTCTGCCTCAATTTACCTTGGCAGTCAACACCTCATACATTTCTACCACTGAAGCAGAGGGTTAAGCAAAAAGTAGATGACAAAATACTGCCAGGAACATTTGTGTTCATATGGGCTTCCAGTCATTTTCACTTCTGTGAGGTCTATTTTACTGGTGGTTATCACATTCACAAGTCTTTTGTCTAGGATTGAACTAACCCATACTCACTTGATCTGTAGCTGACATCTCTCTGGTGGAGCAAGGATCTACTTTGGCATATCGACCCTTCAGCTCCTCTGGGGACATTTTGGGCAATATGATTTGCAACTTAGAAGCTAGACAATGTCTCTTCAGCAATCTTTTCTTGTTCTGTAACACTGTGTCTGC
>OOFE01046776.1:0-15779 GCA_900323365.1 Monocentris japonica
CACAGATCGCCCGCTGCAAGCAGCTGATCTGTGACCCCAGCTACCTTATGGATCGCACCACCATGGTGGGTCAGGTTATCCGGGTCATCTGCATTATGAGTCACCCAATCAGGAACACCGGCGATGCCAACTCGTGCCAGATCATCATCCCCCAGAATCAGGTCAACAGGAAGCACGGTGAGCACACACAGGAAATGATGATGTGACCCAATTTCCCCTGAAGCGAAACGGGGTTATTGCAGAAGCAAAGTATAGGACGTAGATAAAAATGAAATGCATTTTATTGCAGTTTTAATATTTCTGTATTGCAATGAAACTTTAAGGTAGATCGTCCTCGTCATGGCTTACTGGCGTATCGATGTCAGATGACAACAGGCTGTCATTTTCCGTAATATTAAATAGAGTGAGTGTTTCTTTTGTGCCAGCAATCATTTTGTCAGGGTGATAATGATGTCTCACAAGTGATCTTTCACTTGGGAAACGTTCAGGAAACTCTATAGTTTTAGCTCTGCAAGATGGAGAACCCCGTTGAAGTTGGCCACAGATGGACAGGCAGTCAGCAATAAGAGCGAATGAAGGACAAATGTTAGTCTCGTGTTGCCCGGTCAGCCAATCGGACGTTAAGTTTTGTTTTGCCGTTTCCAGACATCTATGTGTGCATGATCTCCCATGCTCACAACGTGGCATCCCAGGGCAAATACGTGGCCATCGTCAGCACTACAGTGGAGACCAGCGACCCGGAGAGAGAGATCAAGCCGGCCCTGGACCTGCTGGAGCCTGTGGAGCAGAAGTTTGTCAGCATTAGCGACCAATATGCGCCAATTGACCTGGGCACTGAGAGCCAGGTACCATTATCATGAGATGAAACTTAAATGATCCCCGTGGGGAAAGTGTCATGGCAGCAGCAAAGGCCAGGAAATGGATAAGAATTGGATATTTAGACCATATTGAAGAGTACAGATACACAAGTCTTGCATATTTGCAGTTTACAGTCCGGAGCAAGAGCATGTATGCAGGGTGTGGAAATTCACACCGTTGGCTATTCACATGACATTACAGGCATTTAGCAGACGCTTTTATCCAAAGCGACTTACAAGAAGTACATTCAACATAGGTAGAGAACTACTAGTCACCAGAAACTGTAAGTGCATTTCCTTCCTAAAGAAGCATCTAAGAGCAGAACCAGTTTTAAGGTCAAAGGTCAATAAGTTAGCTACCTACTTTTTATTTAAACAGATGAGACAGAGAAGTGAAGCAAATCAACAAGAGCTAATTTGATGTCAGATTTGACGTTCAGGTCATGTTCATCGATGCAGATCAGATGTTTCAGAGTAGTGTTGCATGGATCACTAACACTGAAAAAGCACCTGATTTTAGAAACTGTACTGTAACTAGTTTTTCTATATATTTATATTCATACTTTTTATTTTATAGAATTTTACGTCCTACTTACTATCATCACCTTGAATCGACCCATGAACGTAAATCTTTTTATTAACACACAGATTAAGTTTGCCTCATATTTTATCGCTGTTTGAGGTGATTTTAAAATGATCATTTGCCCGGTTTGTACCACCGTGATATTATTTTAGAATCGCAACCAATGGCAATTTCAGAATAACACACACTAGAATAGTTTTGCGTATGTCGTCTTGTAAATAAAAAACACATTTCTCACAATCCGAATCTGCAAATGGCAAATATGCAGTGTTTCCTTGACATTTAGCTGCAGTGACCAGAAAAATGGAAATACAATAAAAATGTGTCATCTGGTGTTATTGCTCGGCCTGTTGCCCATATAACAACATATAACTCTGATGTAGGTTTCTTTGACCCCTGTTTCACCTCTTTCCTCCCTTGTAGATTTTCATCTCCCGTTCCTATGATGCCACCACTCACTTTGAGACTACCTGCGATGACATCCAGGACATCTACAGGAGGATGACCGGCAAAGACTTTGACTTTGCTGAGATGGAGCGCAAGAAGAACGACATCGTCGGTGACGTCGCGGAGTAGAGAGAGCAAACGTGCCCACAACACTCCTGAATATCAGACAACGCTGCCGACAAACAAAATCTTATGAAACATAGAAAAATTACACAAAAAATGTACACAGCGATGGGCTGGCTAACGATCCAAGTATATGGTTTGCCCATTCAGGAAGTTCATGATATAGAGTTATGATATAGTATTGCTGGATAGGGACAGGGTGGGAGCTATGCTTTTTATAATCACACTCAGACACATGTTGCACTGAATACTGGTTATGCCTAATGCCCTACATTCTTCTACTTCATCATGTTAGGTTGAGGAGTGCATAGTCCAAAGATGCCAAATTAAATGATCAATCAAATCAATATTATCTTTCAGTGTGGGAGGGAGGGTCAAGCCATCTTTTTTTTTTTTTTCCCCAAAAGATTAAATTGTGTAAAAAGCGTAAGTGTTAGGGAGATAATGTAATATGTACAGATCAATTATTTTGTCTCTACAGGTATTGTTCTTGTGAGGGAGAGCGGCAAGTGGCTTGGCTTTGTCCTTTTGTATTCAAGCGTGTACTTAGCTGACAACGAGGGCGTCTTCAGGCCCTGCAAAACCTCTCCTGAATACAACTGACAACCATGTGAGGCGGTACCTCAGCAACCAGCCTAGATAGTCATTTGTGAGGTTAAGTGGTTTAGGGGAGGGAGGGGGGTGGCGGCTTGACATGTTTGTTGTTTTTACCCCATGTAGTATGTCTCATCTCCAGCACTTGGCCACACCTAGGCAAGGCACTATACTGTACTTAAGCCAAGCCACTAGGGCAAGTATAGTCCAGCATAAAGGCAAACTACCAGAACCTGTTTTCAACAGCTTGAGTAACTAACGTATCAGAGGAGGCATGAATTTCTTTATTATGCAACGAGATGGATGACCCGAGCATTAACAGCAGGTTGAGGGGAAATTTGGTAAAGTTGACTGTAATTGCTTTAGAAGGACCAAATGTCTACTGCAGCAGTATTGATTTGATAAGCGCCCTGTGATATCATCTGTTTTAAACTATTCTGAAACATCCGGGGCTCAAATGATTTCTGTACTGCAAAGTAAAACAACAACCTTGTGAAAAACCAAACCTGTGTTCTGTTTCATTGAGTGATCCTTATGTTTCAGTCGAAGATGTTTTAAAGAACATTCCTGGGAGGCATCGGTAGATCCATAGCATTGTGTGGAATGAACTATAATAACTATGGTACGCTTGGTGAATCAAAGGCTCCATGAGGGAAGAAGTATAATGCACATCTTTTATTTCTGCATGTCGGGTAAAACTGTTGAAATGAAGCAGCGCTGAACTTTGGACTGAGCTCAACAGTTTTACTTGTCATTCATTGACATGATTTTAAATGTTGTGCCTGATCAACCATGTGATCACCACAGTGAAGAGGGCTCACTTTAGTAGGTCCTAATTGTTGCTGCATGACTTGGAATTCAAACCCTATTTGGAGTATTTGTTTCACATTATTATTATTGCAGTTTTCACATTATCTTCTAAAACCACACTTACAGCCCACAATGCACTGAACTTTTATGAAATTTCTAACTTGTAGGATTTATGGTACATTACCACAGATTTTGGTTGTCCATTGATACCTAAAAAAAAAAAAAAAAAATACATAGATACCACAAGAATATTGCCAACTAAGGGATGATTATACTTAGGAACTACTATTCCCACAATTCTCTGCTGCTTCTCCCTCTCGTTACGCTGCTCCTGAAAATACACGTAAAGTACTTTTCATGTTTTGATCTTCGGCCTTAGCTTTAGCCATCGCCACCATGATTTACCGGTGAAATATGGAAGTGACAGCTGCACGCCGTTCGTTTCTTTGCGATATCGGTGAGCACCGTAAATAACCTTTATTACATGACTTTGTTCAATACCCAGCTGTGACTGGCCAATGTACGCACTCTGAGGTTTGTTATTTAGGAACAACTAACCGCTGTTTCACATCTAGCCATATCACTCCGCAGTCAAGAAGTCCGGTCGATTTAGTTGATATCTAATCAAATTAGCTCGTGCCAAAAAAGACGTTGGTTTGGTTAACATAGTCATATAGTCCGCCGGACTACTTTTGGCGGAAGGTTTTAAGTTAATTTAGCTTGTAGTTAAATAGTTTTAAATCAGTATTTCGTGTCAAATGATTCATGTTTTTGGTAAGTTTTTGGTTCGTGTAATAAGTGGGATAATGTACAGGGAGCCGGTTATTATTGCACAGTAAGTCCTTTCTTCCACTTGTCGGTTTCACCCTGTTGCTTTATTCCTATGTGTCCATAGACTTTGTAGTCTAGTTTGTGTGTTATTGCCATCCCAAGGTTTCTGGGCAGACCGAACCGCCCTGCATGAAGCGGCGTCCCACGGCAGAGCCCTGCAGCTGAAAGAGCTGATCGACAGCGGAGCGTCGGTGAACATGGTGACTGTGGACAACATCACTCCTCTCCATGAGGCCTGCACACAGGCGCATCCACACTGTGCCCGGCTGCTCCTGGAGGCTGGTGCTCAGGTGGGATGTCGTCATTTGCCCAAATAAGGGCTTCCACACCCCTTCAGTCTATGGGGGAAATTAATGGTATTTTCACACCATGGTCCCTGTTGCAATGTTTAACACAGACTTTTTAAACCTGTTTGTTTTCCCTACATACATTTGTCTCTAAAGGCGCTGGGTCCATTTAATTCTCGACTCGAAAACAGTTGCAGAATTCAACGGAACGTGTATAGTTGTTTCACAATCTCATAGCTCACGGTAGCTCCCCGTTCTCTATGGGGAAAATGATGGGAAATTTACTACCAGAACCCAACATTGTCCATCCTAAGTATTTCTGTGTGCTACCCCTCCACATCTACCCTCTCTGGCTCCCCCAGGTGGATGTGAGGACCATCCACGGCAGCACGCCACTCTGCAATGCCTGTGCTTCTGGTAGTTTGGAGTGTGCCAAGTTGTTGTTGGAGCATGGTGCCAATGCTAACCCCTCCCTCACAGCCCTCACTGCATCGCCGCTGCACGAGGCCTGCATACGAGGTAAAACTAGAGCAGAATAAAGGCGGGGCACGGCCAGTGGTACTGGACCCTTTGACTGTGAGTGTGTCTTTGTATTCCTCTCAGGTAACGTAGACATAGTGAGGTTGATGATAGCCAGCGGTGCACAGCTGGAGGCATACGACATCCACTTTGGTCCCCCTCTCCACATCGCGTGTGCCAAGGGACACGTGGACTGTGCCAGGGAGCTGCTAAATGCAGGTCAAAAAGAAGTTGCCTAACAGGAAAAACCCTCAGATCTGCTTCCACTGTTGTAGATAATCAGTCTGCGATGTTCAACGCATCCCAGGACTTATTATGTGATGAAGTGTTGTAATTTACTTTTATGTTGTATCCACTTTCCCTCAACCTGCCTCGTCTACTTCTACTTCAGTTAGTGATTTCCTATATTTCCCAGAATGCCTTTTGACAACCCCCAGAGAAGGGGCCTAAACTTGTTTCCTTCAGCTGTGGGTTTTACATGTAGGTGGAGAGAGTGATCGTGATAGCAGAGTGAGAGTTTTTTCCAGCCGAGAAAGAGTCAAAACGCACACACACTTTCAGAATGCATTTCATTCTGGCCTGTCTTGGCTACTGCATTGCATTCTGTAACAAACGTAGACTTGTCAAAATAACAATGTACTTGAGACTGCATGCCCATAATCATCCATACAAGACTATGGTTGAACAATTTTCAAGACTCACAGAGCACAAACAGGCCTGAGATAACTTTACCTTCATACAGGTGCCGATGTGAATTCAGCCAAGTTCCATGAAACAGCTTTGCACCACGCGGCGCGAGTCGACATGATGGACATGACGGAGCTGCTGGTGGAGTTTGGAGGAAATGTGTATGCCAGCGACAACCTAGGAAGAAAGCCCATCGACTACACCAAGCCTGGGTCTCCCTCTGAAACCTGCCTCAGGTTTTATGAGAGTAAGTCTGTGCGTTACATTAACATTGTTGTCATAGTAAGCAGTGGACATGTGCTGAAAGTGACACCCACTCCTGCAAAAAATTCTGACAAATAATTATACTTTTTAAACACTGGTGGGGAATCTCCAAAACTTAATGGATTATAGGGAAAACAAGGCCTTTAAATGTTTGGAAATGACTTTATTTATTAAATGAAAGTACAGCACCCAAATTCATCACTATGCCCCAGCTCTCTCTCTGTCCTAGGATCAACACTTCCCATCCTGAGGAAAACTGTGATGGAGATTTGTGTTGATGTAGCTGATGTAGGTGACGATTTCACCAGGATTTGACTTGACAAGAAAATGAGGCCTCTATGGTGTCTAATATTTATACCCCAAAACAATTTCAAGTCCTTGAATTTCACCAAACAAGACCATGAAAAAAGTCCTTGGATTTGATGTCTGAGTGT
Source organism: Monocentris japonica (assembly GCA_900323365.1). Classification (NCBI taxonomy): domain Eukaryota; kingdom Metazoa; phylum Chordata; class Actinopteri; order Trachichthyiformes; family Monocentridae; genus Monocentris; species Monocentris japonica. The sequence goes on from OOFE01046776.1 coordinate 6,437, forward strand.
GGGAACCCTGCTATCACTTTAACAGACTGTGGTCAGCAGCCTTGTTTCTTCAAGCAGCAACATTTTTTCTCCACAGGTACGCCCCTGAGTCTGCAGCAGCTCTGTAGGATCAGTGTGAGGACGACGCTGGGTAACAGAGCTCTGGGGGTCATAGGTCAGCTGGACATATCCCACCGCATCCGCAGCTACCTCCAGTACTCTGATCATCCAACGCCACTACAAACTCACACCTGAATGGATTTCTAAACAAACTTTTAACACACTTTGAGAAGAGCTAGCATTTGAAAAAAGAGAAAACAGTTGACACATTTGACAAACACATTTGAAAACAATGATTACAAATTGGTTTGAAAGCTAAACAAAATATAACCAACTTATGTGTGTCCTCTTTCATTAATGTCAAGTAACTCCAGGGTGACATTGTCTTTGCTGCTGCAAAATGAACTACAATTTGTTTTCTTTACTTCAACTATAGCACTGCTCTTGGACAGTAATATAACATCGTGTCTGTAATATTATTTGTCTTCAAGGTGAATAAATATTGATACGTTTCATGACAGAATACACAAACATTATCTATTATTTGCTAATCTTAGGTATAGGACTACAACTCCCGGCGACCAAATTAGAGAATTCGCGCGCCAGTGTCGACGTCAGCTACGTCACGTGATTCTTGCCGCACGTGAATACTGGGCGCAAGCGTCTGTTTACAAACATCTCGTGTTTTTGCCGTTTCGGTGACGGCGTCTCGGGCTCCGTCGTGAAGGAAAAGGAAACATGGCGATTGAAACCGCTCGACCGTATTTCTTTGGAGATATCGGTGAGTAGTATGAAATGAAGGCAATGTGGCTTGGCAGGGTTATCGCCTTTTCAGATACTGACCCAGTTTAGCGTCGTCGTGTATTTCAACGGCTGCTGCTTCTCACACCGGGGAAGATCATTAAATGATAGAAGTCAAACCACACACGTGTTTTACTGTATTTCACTACGGCTGTCTTAGATGTGTTAAAACCTTTAGTTATCTCCTGCTGCTCCACACTGAAAAAATATACGTGTCCCATATACTTGAGATATAACGATAGATACGTTTCACAATACTCAAAATTGTGGTGGTACATGTAGAGGACATTAAATTCTCTTGACAACACATCTGCAAGTATATCTAGAATATAGATGTTGCCCACTCAAATCAGCTTTAGCCAGTTTTTCAGTATTTTGAAACACACCTCTAAACATATTTTGAGGTATATGTGAAATGTGTGCGGCTACTACCACATGACTGACTGATGCCCGTCTCCTTCCAGGCTGCTGGTCGGAGAGGACGGAGGTGCACAAGGCTGCCTCTCTAGGCCAGGCCTCCCAGTTACAGCAGCTCATCCAGAGTGGAGCCTCGGTCAACATTGTGGCTGTGGATTCCATCACCCCCCTCCACGAGGCCTGCATCCGTGGCCAGGCCCAGTGTGTCAGGCTGCTGCTGGATGCTGGAGCCCAGGTGAGCCGGGGAGTGGGAGACACAGATCTGCCGTATTATGGGTGACTGGCGTTGGAGGTGTCAAATAAATGCCAGGTAGTAAAATGGGACACAATGTTGTCTTTGCCTGTGGTGGGGTGCAAACACAAATAACCTCCTCCAGGGTTTTCTGCACAGGTCTGGAAAAGTATGGAAAATGTTTTTGGTCAATTCCAGATCTGGAAAAGTGTGAGGCAATGGGTTTTGTACTGATACACATATGACATATTTATTGTAAAGAAAAAAAATATATGTGGTGTATCTGTCATTATCAAGCTGCTATCAGGATGCGTCCAAATCTCCAAAGAAATGAAGGTCTGGAATTTTAAAATAGAAAACTGAGTAGCAGCCCTGCCCCTCGGGGATTACCTTTTCAATTATATCCTAGGCATCTAACTGATGCTGTTATCCAGAGCGACTTAAAATGAGAGCAAGGGTGGAATAAGCTCAATTCCCTAGATCACCAAAATTATAAGCAACTAATAGTAAAGAGGTCAAAGGTCAGAGCCACAGTGCCTTGACAGCACTGCCTTGACTGTAGGAGGAGAGAATTGCTAGGAAAAGAAAGAAAATAAGACCTGAGAAAGAGATAGAAGGGATTTTTTAATGGAGTGAGTAGAGGAGAGGGGAAATGATCCAGTGGGGAGAAGGTGACGTGACGCAGAATATCATTTAGTAAATATCCTCACCTTTTTATAAGAGATGAAGCGTCTTAGCGGTGTTGTCACGTGACGTGAAATGCATTTCAGGTAGATGCGAGGAACGTGGACGGGAGCACCCCGCTGTGTGACGCCTGTTCAGCTGGGAGTTTTGAGTGCGCGAGGCTCCTGCTGGAGTACGGGGCCAAGGCCAACCCGGCCCTCACCTCCCGCACGGCATCGCCCCTCCATGAGGCCTGCATGGGAGGTAAGCATAGTCAGTATTGTGATTTTGCCATTTGTTTGATTAATTGTGCAGCTCTACTATATTCCTTGTCAGTGAAAAGAATAACAAGAAGAACAATACGCTGTTCTTCAATTTCAGGAAACTCAGAGTGTGTGAAGCTCCTGATTGCCACAGGTGCTTGTCTGGAGGCATATGACATTTACTACGGGACCCCGCTGCACGTGGCTTGTGCCAACAAATACACAGACTGTGTTAAAGTGCTGCTTAATGCAGGTGAGCGTCGGTGTAAAGCAGGGTGGGAAACTACCACCAGGTAACCAGACAGTTGGAGGGCATATTCCGTTGTGAAAAAATTGTGAAAGTGGCTGGTGAGTTTTGGGATCCACCAGCTGCTGTGGCCAGTGGGGAACAAAAGTTAGATTCCCACCCTGGTGTAGCGTAAGGACGGATAAATCTGGCTGTAACATTACCGACTGCTACCCCAGCTGTCCTTGTGGTATTTGGTGAAGGCACTAAGCATACATGCAGTCAGGAGCTGACTTCAATATCTATTTTTCTCTCAGGTGCTAAAGTGAACGCTGCCCGGCTACACGAGACAGCGCTGCACCATGCTGCCAGAGCCATGCGCGTTGATATGATCGAGATGCTGGTGGAGTTTGGGGCCAACGTGTATGCCAGGGATCAGCGCGATAAGAAACCTCTCGACTACACCGCCCCCGGCTCTCCATCTGCAGCCAGCCTACAGTTTTATGAGAGTAAGTATTCATCAGAGTTAAAGCTGCACCCTCCCCTTTTTTTATGTCCGGTACAACAAAGTGCAGTCTCGGTCTAGCCACCAGTAGATGGCGCTCACGGTTTGGTTTGTCAGTTCCAGGAAGTCGCTAGACAGCTGCAGCTTCTTGCTTCCCATGGTGGCAAGTCAATCAGATGGCAGACCTGTCACGGTTTGTCATATGTAGGTGTCATACATGTCATGACAGAGTTCAACAGCAGTCTAAATGCATCGAGCTGAGGGGAGAAAACATTTAGAGTTAACCCCCAAAGTGTTACGTTACCTAAAATAGATACGGTCCAGTCTGTTAGCTGTATTCAACCAAGCACCTCAAGTTGCCTATTCTCCTTTGACAAGTGGATTGTCAAGTTTTTGCTGTCACTAAGAATAGATGTCTCATTTTGGAGCCTAAACGGGGTCAGTAGCACAGGTTACATTTAATTGAGACAACTACAACCACCACCATAACCAGAGACCCATTTCCCATTTATTCTTTGCAATAGGTCGTTTATTTTTTTCTTACCACACACATCTTTTTGTGTTTACGTCTTCTTTTTGTGAACCTGTATTTTTTCCTGACTTCAGACACTCCCCTGAGTCTGCAGCAGCAAAGCAGAGTGGCGGTGAGGAACATGCTGGGCACCAGAGCGCTGGAGGTCATAGGTCAACTGGACATACCAAAGCTCATCATCAGCTACCTCTGCTACCGATGACCGCCACCTTTTTCGAGGAGAAGAGGGATGCTGGGAGAGACTGGAAACTCTCAGACCCACCGCACAATTATTAAAAAAAAACAAAAAAAACACAGCTAAGGTGCCACTGCATGATAATAGTGGACATATAGGAGCTTCCACCTCTTCAGTTGGGCACAGGCAGGACGTCTGTCTTTAAAGCTGCACTGAGGATGTTTTTTTTACGTGAAAATGCACTCGTCTTATCAGCCTTAATCATAAAGTGGGGCTGCCCCATCCCGTAGATTCACCCTATTTTCCCAAATTCAATTATGGTGTCGGGTATGGACACTTCTCTGCCAACAGGAAGTGATGATTCAAAACTTACAACTCACCCACATTAGATCTTTTTTCCCTTCGGTATAAAGCGTCACAGACCGGCCGGGTTGGTAAACATGAGCCGCTGATGTCGCATTACAGGATTTCTGGGTATTGAAGTTCAAAGTTTTCAAATGTTTTCAGATTGTGTGAAATTGCCTGGTGCAGCTTTAAAGTTTTGATAAGATTTAATAATGTTTGTCATTTAGATAAATGTAAACATAACATATTTAGTGTACACACAAGAGGAGAGGGTGCTTATAATGTTAGGGGTCATTTCAGGTGGGGGTTTATTTTAAGAACTTCAGTGTCTCGTAAACAGGGGCAACACACACACACACACACACACAAGCCATTGAGCTACATATTGAGGCAGCAATATCCTTCAGGTTGGAAAGGTGTGCATGTGGTTGCTGGTTTGAATCCTGGGCTGGCTGGGAAAATCTGGGTTGGGTAAGTGAATGAGAAATGCTCTCAACCTCCAGTCACTCCTAGTGGAGCTGCCCAGTGGCCAACAGTAGGAGACTGTGGTCGTACTAGGAAGCTACCGGGGCCGCAACACATGCTTTTTAGTTTTGCAAGAAAATAATGCAAAAGTGAGTGATTCGAGTGACGCCCCAAACGTCCGTAATGGTTTGGCTCCAGATTGGTGGAAATGCGGGAGGGTTAGCTGGTTCCAGTGCTCCGCACCGGCCAGGCACCGGCCAGGCACCAGCTCCGGCACGGGAACCTTGTTGGTGGAAAAGCACTAGGAGTGACCCTCTCCAGATGTGGTTCCTCCCAGATACCTCTCATTGAAACATTGGTTCCAATGCGACCTGTCTCTGAGGAATGAGAGCAGAGTGTGTTGGTTGTATAAACCTCAGTTTTTTTTAACCTGGATAAAAAGGTAGAAAGGTTGACTGAGCATTTTTCAGCACCACCCTGCTTCCCAGTACGACCACAGTCCACAGCTGTGGGAGACTGAGTGCCTTGCTCAAGGGCACCTCGATGTAGTGCTAGTTATTGAGGGAGGAGAGAGCATTCCCTCTCTACTGTCCATATTTTCCCAGTTTATCAGGGAATAGAGTTTATCAGGAATGGCTAGAGGACGTCTCTGCACAGCAAAGCACATTCCATCTTTTAACTGTAACCTTTATTCCAGGAAGATGATTTGAGTAATTCAGGTCACTTGGCCCGCACTCACATTGAAGCTGCACTAGGCAAGATTTTTGTGTCAAAAATCACTATTTGGCCCAAAATGAAGTTCTGGTGGCGGTTGTGGACACACAAAGTGACGAATTGAAGCTTCAGAGTGAAGTAGAAGTTGTCTCTTAAACAGGGCTGGCTATCATTCATTTACTGAATCATTACATGAGTTCTTGGTATTGATGTTCAAAGAGTTTTCAAGCGGTTACCTCTGGCTGCCAACATGTGAAGTTGCCTGGTGCAGCATCTGCCTGCTCTCATGGAGGCCTACAGCTGCCTGTTTACCGTTTACGTGCGTCTCACAGGTCTTAGCACAGCATTCAAAAGCAATATTTCACACTAGTGTACCCTCGTCCAAATGTTTCAGCTGACTTCTCCTCACTTTGTGTTATTGTCGTCTCCTCAAACGTGACCAGACTGCACGATGCTGGCCTGAAGATGGAGCTCGGTTACCCCACTCCATAAATATGTCACGCTGTTGCAATATAAATTCTTTGAAAATAATTTCCATCATTTGGATTTGTTTTCATGGTGGAAGATCCATTACAGTCTTTGCCATTGAGAGCATTTTACTCCATAGAGGAGAGGAGGAGAAGCATGAAGGGAATGTCCAGTTATCAAAGAAAAAAAAAAAAGATGCTCGCTCCAAAATAGGAACTCTGGACTCCGGTTTGATTGGCTGGTTTTGAAAGCTCTCTTGGGTTTTGAGATAAAACGGCACTGGCAGTTCTTGCAGCTCAAGTAATGTCTTACTGAAGAGAATAGAGATGTTCGTAACACATTCATTTACCTCTGTAAGGTGCTATGGAGAAACAGTGAATCAATCCCACAAAACGATGTATCAATGTGATTATAGATCATATCATATTTGAATTGTATTGAAATGTTGCTCTGAACATGACTGGTATCTTGACTTCCTTAATAAATTGTATTGTTGACTTGAGTTTTTGCATGAAACTGGATTTGATCACCATAGAAAGGATTCATAAAGGAAAATGAACACAATTAGCCACCTAGTTCGTGCACTTCCCTTGAAGAATTCCACTGGGAAATGTGCCCAAGCCTTAAACTACTTGTTCTATTACATAGTGATGACATTTGCCAAACTCTAAAGCGCAGAATGCATCTTCTGTCATAAGGAATAAGGGTTTTGTGTGATGAGAAATGAGGAAAACGCTGTGCACAACATGCTCCATTACACTGACTGGCCACTAGGCTGTGTCATAGATAAGGAATTCGTTTGCCAGCTAAACGCTTTCAGTGTTGTGGGCCAAGAGCAAAACTGTTTGCCTACCAACATGCAGTCAAGCTTGACCATGAAGGCCCAGAGGGCAAAGGGAAACTTAGCTTCTGACTGTGGTGATTCTTGAGCTTGTGGCCAATTAACGGGGCGCTGCAAATGAATTCACCTCTGTCGGGAAAACACAACTCTCTCGTGAGAAATAGCTCTCTCTCCTTGCACCATAAACAAAAGAAGGACCATATCTTGACAGTAAATGAGGAGTGGAGGAAATAAAGAAAGAGGGGAGAAGATTGTGAGCGTAGATTGTGGGTTTGAGGCACTAAGCAGACAGGAACCGGGAGGCTTTTTGTTTGAGAGCAGAGATAAACACAGAGCTGGATGCTGTGATGGTCCGCTGCCACGCTTTCCTCTCTCGACACTACAGCCTGAAAATCACTACACTGAAACGAGCTGCAGATGTGAGACGCTGTTGTCGCCAGGCGAGAAGTCTGATTCTGTAGTTGCTGCTAGAGAGTAACTGGTTTAGAGCCAGAGAGGTAAACTGTAAAGTATCTATCTATAGCCTGTCAACTTATATTTACATTTGACAGGGAAAGTTCTGGAAAGCCTGGAAATGTATGGAAACAGAATTTGGTAATCCTCCAGTATGGAAAAAATATACTTTTACCGATATGCATGCAACTGCACAATTTTCTGTGGTTTTATCCTCCTGTCACCTCAACTATTCTGATATTTGTCGCGGCGAAGAAGAATAATCATCTATAGAGCGATGTGGCAGCGTGAGCAGGGGCAACACGGCTACTGACGTAAATCATACTCGTCACCAAAATCAAAACACGTGAAGGTCTGGAGAAAGCATGAAAATTTGAAATTGTAACCGTAGGAGGCCCGAGTAGAGACAAAGTTGACTTAAAGTGTCCTGTGTCTTTTTTGTTCCTGTTAAAATGAAGCTATCGGGGGCATTATATTTCTGTATCAAGGAGGAGAGTGATGTGATTCTGATTCATATGTGTATATTGCTCATTCCTAATAAATAGGAAGTAGTTCTGGTTTAGTGTCCACACACATAGTACACTTCTGGTTTTGTGTACATACACCCCAACATCTTTTGTGCCTCTGTTTTCTTTTTTGCGTGCATAACCTTGTTGTTGTGTATTTGTCGTGACTGTGGGGGACCTTATAAATGTTTTTATGTGTAGCGTTTCACTGTTTTGGGGGTGAAAACCTTGTATCTCCAAAATGTCCAGAACCTTTCAAGAACTAAAGGAGAAGCCTTGTTTTCAGCTTGATCACCATTTTGAAGTTCATCCAATTGGTTTTGAAACGATTTCATACACCCAAGGGGTTGTATCATTGTCTCAACTCTTTGAAGCTAAAACGTGAAAATCACCAAAATTGGAGTTAAGAGGTTTTCAGCCGACAGCTTGTTTGTTTTTGGTGTCTCCTGACTGAGGCGGCCTCAGCCATGACCGGAGGGATTAGATTATTCCGCTGCGTTGGTGAAAAACCCCTGTATGAATGGGAGAGCTCTTTGAAGAAGTACTGATCTCTATGGACGGAAATATCTGACAGAGTCGATCACACGCACAGGCCCAGCTGTTCCCGGCCTGTCAAAAACCCTGCCAGAACCAAAGCCATGTGGGAAAAAAAGGTTTGCTAGCTCAGTGGTTATCAACCTGGGGGAAGATTTACAGCCTCTGGGCTTCATATTATAACTTATCAAAGCTCCAAAATGGAAAATGAAAATGCTCATTTAGTGTCAAAGTTCACCCTGGTGACTCAAAGGTAGGCATTATGTTTTAGAAGCACTTCTCAAGTCCACCTCACCACTGATAACGTGTTTTAGTCCATCTGAAACATGAAAGTGAATAGTCTTTAATACATTTTCAACCTTTTTTATAAAAGGTTGTTCGAAACTTTACCTGAGTCGCCACTTGTACAATTTCAAATAAGTAAATGTCCGTTCTGCTGCTCTCTATTGCAGATATAACAAAATAGTGATCCAACCTCAAGCCAGTTCATGAAAGCTTTTACATTGGCTGAAGTGATGCATTTTACATTCCCGGTTTGTTTGGAATCAACAGAAGAAGAACTGGGCAGCTAGCATGAGCAGCGATAGTCACCATGGCTGAACAGACAAAGAAAAGAGCGCCACCTACAGAAACTCAAACTGCATCAACAGAAAATCCAAGGAGAAAGACCTCACAGTACTGGACACACTGTTTGATTGACAGGTGATCTCTGGGAAGAGCAGTGAGGAACACCACAGTGAGGAACACCACAGTGAGGAACACCACAGTGAGGAACACCACAGTGAGGAACACCACAGTGAGGAACACCACAGTGAGGAACACCACAGTGAGGCTGAGCACCAAATCAAAAAAGTTTTGAGGATCACCATTTAAATTATTGTTATCTAATGATTAAAAACAAAAGATTGACTTGGCCTCAAATGGATTATTGCCAAAGTTTGTTTCCTCACGATCTTGAGCAGAAGTGAAGGAGATCCCAGTCAGACAGAATACCCAGCAGGCCTCTGCCCTTACGGCAACTCCCAGACTTACAGTAAAACAGACTGCCTCGGTCTGGTCTGAGAAAATAATATGCACTCCTGTCTGGATGACACCGCCCAGGGTTATACACACTCACACACACACACACACACACACACACACACACACACACACACAGATGTT